>CAXIVM010003042.1:159093-181718 GCA_964035705.1 Porites rus | reverse complement strand
GGTGTCCATGTTGCCATTGAATGGCCGAGGGGATGCACCTATTGGGGCTTACCCAAAGTCAAAAAGCTGATCGAAAGACTAGGTCTCGTGCCATACCACTTCGACGGGTGCGCTGTGGGGCTGAAGGGTAAGGATAATCTTCCTATAAAGAAGCCTTGGACGGTTGCTACCACTCATGAAGAAATAGGTAAGGTTTTGAGCAAGTTTCAATGCAGCTGCAACATGCAACATGCCGAAGGGAGAGGAAAGTTTTTGAGAGAGACTCAGTCCTATACCTACATGATGACAGACGCTATACATGCTGCGTTTCGTAGCCGCATTCAGCTCGAGCTCTCAAGCTATCTCGACTTGCTGTGTCGCCACTTTGATTTGTCCTGCCGACATGAAGCACATGGCAGTGAACTTTGTGCCTCAGGTGGAGCCCGAGGTCATGCCCACCATCCGTGACCGCATTGCGGCTGGGAGAAGGTCTCCACGGACCTTCGCGCCGCTTGTGTGAAAGTGGCTTTCGGTGAAGACCCAGAAGCCCACGTCCGTCGTTTGGCCTCCATTCGCCAGCCGATTGGCGTGGCCATTCGTGGGACACTGGGGGGGGGCAGTGCCCAAGGTTCCTTCGGCGAGATCGCCGATTTGATGGAGCGGGCGCCGGAATGTTTGTTGGCACAGCTGTCGAGCGGGCCGGAAGGCTCAGCCGATTTGCTCATTTGCGGTGATAGTTCATTTGCTGTCATTCGCCAAAAGTTCATCGGCCCAATGATCGAGCCTGAAATCACGCGGATGGATTTGGCCCAATTCCTGAATCAAGACTCGATGGCCTGGTGTACCCGCATTCGTTCAAGAATGGAATGGGGCCGTGGCCTAAACAGGATTGTACCAGCCATCGAAGAGGAACTGCAGGAAATGGCTGAACACAACAAGAGAAATGGTAATCCAGGCAGAAAAGTGGTCGTCTTGGTTCCCTGGGGCGGAAATGATGTCTACGGGGATTACGGCTACGCAGGCTGTAAATGGATCAACCAGAAACGGTTTTTGAAGACAGAGGCGGACCGGAAGGTCGCAGCCGATTGGCCATATGCGCAGCTTACTCGCGTTCGCGAGAATGTTGAGCGGCTCATCGCACTGCGAAACCGGTCTGATGTGGCTGAGTTGGTCGTCGTCGGGAATGCTCCGGCCGAAGACTTCGACTTGCCGAAAGCCTACAACAGGCATCTAGGGGAACACTACGGATACCTGATTTCGAGAGGGGTCCCGTGTGTTGATCCAAGCACGATGACGTCCCAGGTGTTCAACCACGATCAATTCCACATGATCGAGTGCTATCAGACCCTCAAATGGGGCGTTGCTGTCTACTCCGGCATTGCTACCTGCGCCTTTCGAACATTCCAGGTGATGAACGCCGGTGAGGGCGAAGGAGATTTGCAGTTGATGGAATTCCTCTTCAGGTACCCTACCATCTCGGAAGTTCGTGCTGCCGCAGACGTTTTGCTTGCCGGAAGGCGAGCCGTGGATCAGATTGAACTGAACCCGGCCGACATTGTGGATGCAGTCGACCAAGAGATAATGAATTGGTTGCTGCAAGAAGAAGAGGCAGATGTCGTGCGACTGAAGGACACCAGCCACGTGCTGGCTCAGGAGATCAACCCGACGACCTGTTGCGATTGCCCATCGATGCAGAAGAATTGGACGAAAGCGAGCATGATGAAAGGCATCGCGTCATCATGAAAGAGCTGTACCCAGACTTGCCAACTCCGTTAGGTGGACAGGAGCTCGTGGAAGAATTTCCATGGGAAGTCCCGGACGAGGGAGACACGCTCGACTTCGACGAGTGGGAACGAGCCATCGAGGAGAAAAAGAAGAACCCGGGTGCAAGCTCATTCATCCCGCCAGTTGAGGTGCCGCTTCCGCCGCCCAAGAATGAGGAAGAAAAGGCCGACGATGAAGCCTTTGCTGATGTCCGCACCGAAAAGTCCTATGTGATCGTTGAACATCCGGAAGAGGAGCAACCAGACTGGGACGGCGATGATGCGGACTCGGCGGCCTTCAAGTCTGTCAAGGGTTCAGAGGCCGATGAAGCTGAGAGGCCCGAACCCATGGATATCGACGAACAGGCCCAAGGGGAGCAGAAGAAGGCGGATGAAGAAGCCGCTCCCGAAGGCCAAGGAGAAGTCGATCAACCCATCGAGGAGTCTCAGGGCGAAGCCGCTGAAGCGACCCCTGGCCAGGCCACTGACGAGAACACCAAGTCAGATGACGCCAAGCCCATGGAGGTCGACCTCACTGGAGACGATGATGCTGAGAAGAAGCCGAAGAAGAAGCCATCTGCCGAAAAGCCCAAGACGCCGAGCGTGCCGGAAGGTTCGCCGAAACCCACACTCACCGAGCTAGAGAAGGCCGCTGCTGAGGCCAAGGCTCATTACGAGGAGTTGAGTTTCGTCGACGAAAAGACCGGTCGCATCGTTGTGCGGGGGGACAAGGAGGAGCGTGATGCTCGCTTCAAGAAATGGAAGGAGGCAGAAAGGCTCGCCGCTCGCCATTAGGCCAAAGGCCCAGCCCAAGCAGGTGCGGCGACCCAACTTGGAGCCCACCATGCGAGCGATCGACGCTGAGGATCCAAGCAAGGACCTGGAGTTCGCTCAGCTTCCGGGGCAGGAGGTCTGGCTTGGCCCAGAGCATTTGCGCCAGATTCCGCGCGACATGGAATGGGGACGATTCAGGTGGATCTCCCAGGAGCTCACGTCCCATCTTCGTGGCCACAAGGAGTTGAAAGGATTTGACACTCCCGAATTCGAAGAAGACGGCAGCAAGGCCTGGAAGCCACTGATGGAATGTCTCCAGAAGCGCATCAACCAATGCAGAGAGTGGGAAGTTCTCCTGGTCATTAAGAATTCGGAGGACGAAAGGTTCGAGTTGAAGAAAGTCGGTTGCCGGGAAACACCGTGGGAGCGACCTGGAAAGGTCTGCCGTACGAGCCTGTTGGCATCAAAGCTGTCCAGGGTCACAAACGATGGGTGACCTGGGACATGCCAATTTCATTAAGCGTGTCTACTCACTTGACCCTGAGTACACGCCGAAAATGGTCGACGAGGGCAGGCTCCCACGGACCAACATGATTCCCGACCATAGTATCTGTCATCGCTGCCGAGGGTATTGTACCACTCGTGCGACCGCGCCGCAATGGAAGGCATTATCGCCTCAGGGCTCATCCCTGGTGGATTTCCGAAGAAGACTGGCAGGGCGCACAACTACTTCACTACCTGCCCACCATGGAAGGCCCAAATGCGGAAGCTTGCGGGAACGCGAGCCGGACAGCCCATTTACCTAGCGTTTGATACAGAGCTCATGATGCAGCTAGGCTGCAGAGTCTTCGCCACTCGGAAGAGCATCCTCTGTTTGGACTGGGTGTCCAATGCCGCCTTGACGTACGCGTACGATGCCCGATCCAACCAGTTCGTCTGGTTCAATAGGGCGTACGCCAAGACGCGACAGAACTACCACGACGAGGTGAAGAGTCATTCCACTGACAATCCACAATTCCGCTTGAGCAAGCTGGCCGAAGCCCGGAATTACATGCTGAGCAATGCCCGCCGAAATCAGCACCACCTCAAGGTGGGCGAGACCAATCTCATGCAAGGCGCAGTCAAGATGACCGGCATCACTGATGAGGTAGCACTCACTCAGAGCCAAGCGTCCCGCGAGAGTCCGCCGCCAGAACTTACCGGCTTCATGCTGGGGCAAGTTTGCGTCATTGTCAATGAGGAGATGTCTGGTTGGGCGGGGAAAGGCAAATCCAAGGGCAAGTCCAAGGGCAAGAAGGGCAAGGGCAAAGGGAAGTTTCGCGACATCAATGACGATGACCTGATGGCGAACGAGATTGCCCAAATCCCCAAGCGGGTTTGCCCGACGCCTCTGTGTGCTACGCGCCATTACGATGGACAGCACCGGTGCGACTACTGTCGCAGGGACTTGCAGATCTGATCAGGGACTTGCAGATGGAAGAGACGGCCAACCTCAATGAGTCCGTCGTTGCCTTGGATCAGTTGTCAACCAGAGCCTATCGGAAGGCAAATGTAGTCAAAGACACGTCAAAAGGCGAGCAGCAGCGAGGAGCCAAATCGGCATTCGGCCTCATCAAAAGACTTGCCGTCAACTACGTTCGAAAGGCCAAGCAGCTTGGGCTTCCAGGGCCAGCCAAGCGGTTAGAAGTCGACCCGTTGTTCGCCTACAACTGCTCGACGACCCAGCTGACGTCAGGATCGCTCAACTTTCTCCACTGATTGGCCCGAGCAATCTTCGCCAACCCTGGCCGAAGTGCTCAAGAGAGAAAGCGAGCCCTCGACGATCAGGAAAGGGAGCACCATTCCAAACTGTGCTTCATTCCCACCATCGCACGGGATCCGACCGAGGCCTTGTCCATTGAAGACGAGTCGTTCGTGTGCCACCACAACCGCTTTTTCAACTTGAAGCAGTTCTCGATGTGGTGCTCACTGGCCCGGACACGGAACGAACCCGTGGTTGCCGTGGAGGGATGGGGAAGCTTGGAATGCGTGCCGGAAGGCGACGCCGTTGAGATCCTGAGCGATTTGGTCGAATTTGCCGAGCGCAATTGGGCCCGTGCCTGTGAGGGCACAGAGTACTCAGACTTGACGATCTTTTCGGGTCGCTTCCCAGAGGTAAAGCTCACAGAGCGAAGATCCACCGCCAAAGAAAGCACAAAGACAGCCTTCGACCCGAGATCAAAGGGCAGTGGGAAGGATGCCAAGCTCTGCTTCGAGCGCGGCTCGCCCGACCATCGCGCACGCGACTGTCCAGAAGCGAAGGGTCGTGGCAAGGGCAAAGGTAAAGGCAAGGGAAAGAGCCAGTATCAGGGCAGCTGGCAGAGCAGCTGGAACCAAGGATGGGGAGGTTCCTGGGGCTCAGGTTCATGGGACTGGAGCCGCTCCGGGCGATCCTCGTGGCAGGGCGAAGCTGCCTCGTCATCTTCCTCCGACTGGTGGTCTTCATCCAAGGGAGGCTGGTGGAACCGCTGAGAAGCCATATAGAAAGGGATTGAAGAAGCAGAGAATATCTTCTCGCCATGCGGACCGGAAGGTCACGCCGGAAATCAAAATTCGTTGGCGTGTCACTTTCCATATCCTCATGAAGCGAGCGGGAACGCTCTGCCGCAAACCCTTCAGTCAGCTAAATTTGCGCATAATTCGGTGGTCGTTGCGATCTGTGTACGTTTTTCTCGAGCATGGAACGGTAAGAGTTCCCAGTGAGACAAGCGTGCCGGAAGGCATCGCCATTGTTCTTTTGAGGACCTCATTGCATATTGCAATTTCTGAGGTATTTTGCCAAAACTGCACAAGCGAAGACTTGTCGCCAGCTCCGCATCAGAGAAAAGATTTTGATTGCTCTCATATTTGCTTTCATCTTAATCTGATAATGATAAGAGCATTTTGCATTTGTGCCGACTTGCCGCATTCGCATGCAGTAGTTCGAGGGTTGTAGTGCGGCTTGATTTCATCGCCGCCTGAGGTTGATACGTGGACACTCGTCGACTTCCTCTTCGGTGCACCGCGGCAAAGCCGCTCCGCGCCGCGGGGGGTGTTTTTATGTAGTGTCCCACGTATACATTGTATATTATACCTTATGACCCCGACTATTTGGCTCAAGGAAAAAGCTGGGCGCTTTTGGCTGATTTCCTGTAAACATAGGAATGGAGGCACACCGAGATATTTGCTGCCAAACTGCTGATTGAGCGGTCGGGTGTTGTCATTCATCATGCAGGTCTGCTCGGAGGATGGAGCAAGCTCACGCATGGAGAAGCAGGCGCACTCGATAATTCGCTTTGAAAGTGATGATTTTCTTGCCAGTTGAAAGCCAAGGACCCTGTGGTGATGGAAGCCGAGTTTGATTTTTATGATCCGCTGTCCAAAAGGGCTCAGGTGCGTTCATTTAATCAACGGCGTGCGCTACCTGCCTTGTGTCGGTGTGTGCACCCTGCAGGTCATGCCATTGGTAGCTGAAGTCCAGCATCATCGGCCAGGAGAAATGAAAGAAGCAGGTTGCTTTGCATGCTGAAGTTCTCACAAGCGCATTTTCATGAAGAAAGCACACCTTACGAGGGTGTCGAGCAAGAGTGTCCTCGAAATGTAGTACTACAGAGTGTCCTGCAAAAGTGTCACAGAAGATTGCCTTCGAAGAGTGTCAAGCACCTACAAGAGTGTCAGGGAGTCTGAGGCAGTCGAGCCAGTTGGGTTGTTGCATGCATTTTGGTCCACTGGGCCATGATAACAAGGTTGCGTCAGCGCAGCCTCTCGGCTGGAACTCGACATAGATCCTTCTCACACCTGTGGGTGGAACACTCTGTGTCGGCCCCGTGCCACCAGCCCAAGTCTGATGGCTCAACATTGAAGTGGCTTTCGTCATGACGTCGGATGTTGCTTTCCGAAGGAGCCAGACAGCATTTCTCCAACAACCCTGCTGATTTTGGACACCAACTCTTAGCACCTCCAGATTTCCAGCTGGGAACCTCAGTTTGACATGCCCACCTATTGTGCACATTTGCCACGACAACTAGCCAGTGGACTGCAATAGGGAATTCGGAGCTCACTTGAATCATATAGTTTGGGAAACGGCATAAGGTGTGCTATCAAGTGCTTGAGGCCATCAGAAGCACTGACTCCCAAGTCGCGTGCACGGAACGAAGTCGAGGCAAGCAGAAACAACAAAAACGTTGCTTGTGATGGCCTTATAACCAAAGCAAAGATTGGCAAAGATGCAGTTTGTTCCTGGCAGGTGGTGACCAGGTGGGGTGTCTGCTTCCAAGCACTGACGGGCTTGCTAGTGACTGCTAGTGGCATGCTGAATCTGCAGAGTCAACAACAAGCCGAGACAGCCGAGGTCCTGTCCGGCAAATTGATATTTTCAAAAGTGCTGACCCTGACTACAATGAGCAGCGACTTTTTTGCACCAGTCGCTCCTGTGAGTCTGTTGGATTCTGTTGGGCAGCTAACCTAATAGCGATGGCCTCCAATGCATTTTGGCGTCGAGATATGTCAAGGTATATTTGTGGTACGTGCTCAACAGGTGAGGCTTGAGAAGCAGTTTGGCGGCAATGTATTTGGATTTGTTTCGGGGATAGGCTATGAAAACTCAAGGGTTCAAGGGCAAGCAGGTAAGCTGTCGAAGCTTAAGCAGCTACTGCGGAATGGACAGACATGATTGATTTGGTTCCTCAAATTTCGATGACTTAAAATAGTTCCTTCTTTGTTGTTTGGCGGCAGCGGCTATAAGGAACTCTCGTGTTTGGAGGCGCGCTAAATCTCAAATTGTTTTCCTCAGGAAACGTTCAAGCAAACATGAGTCTAGCAACCTGCCAGACGGATCGAAGCAAGAGCTCGTCGTGCTGTCAGCCAAGCCATAGCCTCAAGAATGCCACTGCCGGGAACAATCGATAGGGGATTCTGCAAGGAAACCGAGCTTCTTTTCGCTACTCGTAGCTAATTCTCGGCAACTTAGCTACCTCATCTTACTGGCCTACCCCCCCTTTCAAAAGAACCACAACACAAAAGCATCATATAGCCGTATAAAACAATTTGTTTGAGTTAGAATTTGTTTTTTCCCCAGATAGCGAAGCTATGGGGTTCTTACTTCAAATAACAATGAGTTGCCCGTGCGCGCTTTCGAGACAGGTTGCTGGTGCTGGTGCTGGGTGCCGGTGCTGGTGCTGGTGCTGTGAGCTGGCTGTGCACGTGGTGGAGACAGGTTGCTGGTGCCGGTGCCGAAGGTGGGTGCCGGGGGCCGGTGCTGGTGCTGTGAGCTGGCTGGGCACGTGGTGGAGACATGTTGGTGCTGGTGCCGGGTGCCGGTGCTGGTGCTGGGTGTCGGTGCTGGTGCCGGTGCTGGTGCCTGGTGCTGGTGCTGGGTGCTGGGTGCAGGCGCTGGTGCTTGCGGTTGCTGGTGCGGGTGCTGGTGCTGGGTGCCGGGTGCCGGTGCTGGTGCTGGTGCTGTGCACGTGGTGGAGACAGGTTGCTGGTGCCGGTGCTGGTGCTGGGTGCCGGTGCTGGTGCTGGTGCTGTGAGCTGAGCTGGCTGTGCACGTGGTGGAAACAGATTGCTGGTGCTGGTGCTGGGTGCCGGTGCTGGTGCTGGCTGTGCACGTGGTGGAGACAAGTTGCTGGTGCTGGTGCGGGCGCCGGTGCTGGCTGGGTGCCCGTGCCGGTGATGGTGCTGTGAGCGGCCTGCGCGTGGTGGAGGCAGGTTGCTGGTGCTGGCGCTGGGTGACGGTGCTGGTGCTGTCAAGGGCTGTACTGTTTGCGCGCATACTGTTGTACGTACACTGTTCTATGCGCAACGTCAGGCTCCCAACGGACCATTGTTTCAGCATGTTTCAGCCTGCTACACACAAAATAGCCGTGCTGGATACTGCTTGGCCTTGGGCGAGTGAAGCCTACGGGCTTTGCTGTTTGTGCGCACTCTTTTGTGCGCATAAACTTACACGCGCAAGATCATACGGCCTTATCGTTCTACAGATCGTTGCTTCAAGCGTGCTACAAAGGCAGTAGTGGCGCTGGATACTGCTTGGCCTTGGGCCAATGACACCTACTGCTTGCGCGCACACTTTTGTGCGCGTAAACTTATACGTGCAAGAGCACACTATAGGGGGTTCTTACTGCAAACTGAATAAGAATGAGCTGGCTGCGCGCGCTTTCGAAGGGGTGTCAGTGCTGGTGCTGGTGTTGTGGTCCTGGGTGCTGGTGGCTGAGCGCGCGTTTAAGACGGGCGGCTGTGCTGGTCGGGTGCTGGTGCCGCCCCCGTGTCAGCTGGCAAAGCACACTGGTGCTGGCGTCAGCTGGTTGCGCGCGCTGTGGAGGCGCCGTAAGTTGGCTGCTGTGCGTGCAGGCTGTGTACATTCTTGTTCCAGCCAGTCGCATGTCGCATGTCAACAGGTCGTGGGATGCTGCCTAGCTATCTGGGTCTATGCTGGCTTAATTTTGTTTTTTACTTTTTCTTTCAGTCCTCCGGTTTTGGGCTTAAACTTCTTGAGGGGCGTAGGGGGTGGGGGGAGCATTTCGAAGTAGAAGCATTTCGAAGTAGAAGCAACCCTACCCTTCCTCTGCCCTTCCTCTGCTACCCTAATAGCAATGGCCTCCAACCCAAGAGCGATGGCCTCCACCCTAGTAGCGATGGCCTCCACTCAAGTAGCCATGGCCTCCAACCTAATAATCACTAAAGCACTTGCTTCGTTTGCTTCTTGTAGCCTGAGGCTGCTTCATTGGCAGCTCGTGTCGTAAAGGAGAGAAGTGATATGTACCATGGAGAATGGCGATGCAGTGAAGGCAGACTGGAGAGCTGGCCGAGAGTTTTGGGTTGTCATTAGCAGCTGGCCCATTGCCAGGGGCAAATAAGCAAAACTGGACAGCAAACAGGAGGGGGCCGAATATATTGACTTGTGAGTGAGTGTCAGTGAGTGCTACTCAAAAACTAAAACCTGCTTTGGCTGCTCCACTGAGATGCGGCCACACCGACGCAAACTGCCTTGCCCGTTCTTATTGCAAAATGAAGCCAATAGATTGCCATGGTAGATCCCTACCATATGAATTGTTGCTTGTCCAGCAACGACAACTGCAAACCAATGTTGTACTGGGATACCACACGGCATGGCACTCGCTTGTGCACATGTGAAAAATGCCTCGCTTGTACACGTGCAAGTTGGAAAGCTGAGAAGCTTCTTGAGGAGTGTGCGCCTGCGCACACTCTAAATGCCAGCATGCCAATATGTCAGCCTGAAACCAATGTAGCAGACCTTTTGTGATTTGTGAGCCACCCGAGGTTATAATTTAGAGGAGGAAGGTGCCTTTGGTCAGCCACCCGAGGGGAAATATTTAGACGAGAAGGTGCCATTCCAAGGCAGCAGTTTAGAGGAGGAAGGTGCCATTATTAGGAAGGTGCCATTCCAACAGCGCGTGCCTTTTGTGAGCCACCCCAGGGCAAAATTTAGAAGACAAGGTAGCAGACCCTTTATCAGCCACCCGAGGGCAACATTTAGATGAGAAAGGTGCAGAAATGTGCCTGTGTCCGCAAGTGAGCCGCGGCGTGCGCAAGTGAGTCATGCGCGCGCAAGTGAGTTAATGTTTGCGTGCGCACGTGCGGTTTTGGACATGGTCCCTTCATAACAAAATAGGCATGTTCGACTGTCGACCTTGGGTGGGCAAGTGAGGTGTTTTTTGCGTGTGCAAGTGAGACCCATCCCATACCGCACTGTAGCCAAATGATGCCGCACTTCTCATGCACGTTAGGCAATCCTGGGTGAGTAACCATACCAATGACGGCATCAAACTGCGCACATACATTAACGACTGATGAGCAGGCATGTGGTGCATTGTGCACCGAACAGACGCGGGGTGCTGGACCCTATGCCCTATGCATTCGGATGCGACGATGTTTGCAACTGCCCAGGTTAAAACATGGTTAAAAGTTAAAACGTGGTTTTCTCCATGTCCCATGTATGCTTGCTCGTGGTAGGGGGGAGAGTGTGGGCCATTTGCCGGACACGCTAATGCTCAAAGGGCGGGAGTGAGAGTGAGAGAGAGAGAGAGAGCGAGAGAGAGAGGGAGAGAGGGGGAGAGGGGGAGGTGGCAAACAACCATGTCCCAAGTCCAAGCATCGTAATTAAAAAGTGACAATGGTAGAAAATATACACAACCACCAAGCACAAGATCGAATCCCGCTGCGCAAGGTGGGGCTTTGTCTGAGCTCTTCACTTCGGAGTATGTTGACACGTTGCCGCTCACTGTGGCAAAGGGTCGGGTTTGTTGTTCTGAGGGGTCAAAAGAGAAGAAGGCAACGAAGGCCACATTTAAATAGGGTCCATTTCTTAGATCTCTTTTGGCCATTGCCCAGGCCCAAGGCCTTGTAGATAAAGGAACATGGTTGCTACTGCTTTTCTTGTGATAAACACTCATTCTACACCAGAACGGGCAAACCAGAACAGACCATCTCAGGATGATCCTTGCGAAAGCGAGCGCCAAGCTGCTTGCGTTGCAGCCAGTGCTTGCGGAGGTCATTTGCCAAGATTGTCATGACTTGACATTGTGGCAGGTGCATGCAGTAGCTACATGTGGTGACAGCACAGCAGTGAATGGAAATAGATGCAACTAGCACCAGACAATGTTGCTGGAAAAACTTTCCTCAAAGTCCGAGAGCAGCATTGCCACCATTTCGTACGTCGATGGTAGCAATTTACTTGGTTGCACAAAGTGGCTTCTGTAAACACATTGCTTACGTACTACTGTACCCATCTTACCGCTCAGCTTCCTAGCTGCCCACCCTGTATCGCTGAGGCTAACGTGCCCTGTAGAATCTTTGGTGACATCCATGGGCAGCTACGAGACCTGTTGCTCTTTTTTGCACGGAGCTTAAGGAAAGGTTGCGAGCAGACGGGCCATGAAGTGACATGAAATGCTAGGATCTATATATATATATATATGAAGCAATGGTCCCCAACCTAATTGTAATGGGAACCCACTGGCAATCGGAACGTAATTGTAGTGGCCTCCAACCTAAGGCTCAATTTGAAGGCAGAGGAAGGTAGTATCCCAGACGTGAAGTTTGACCCTCACCAGTGAACTCAGTGTAGAAGTCATGTGGGAGCAGCTTAGACCTGAAGGAACCAATGTATCGCCCATTGTCCTGGTTGAAATATGTTACACCCCACCTTTTCTCCGATTGGAGCTGCTTATGTCCTTCCCGTCCATCGGGAGTTGGGTTCATTTTGCTGCTTTCTTCCTAAAATAACGAATTGCTTCGTGCGTCTTGGACATGGAGCTCCCTTGCAAACTGGAATCGGATGGACAGTGCAATCATCCTTCTTTTCATCTCCTTCAGAGTCTTCTTGGTTCTTTGTTGCAAAGCTCATTCACCAATTCTTTTGGCATACATGCTCCGAGGAATCTTCCCCACATATACTGCACCAACTTACGGAGCTCTGGATGTTCTTTGATTCCATGACCACTTCCAATTCTTTTGGAACATGATCAATGATACCGGACAAAATCTATTTTTGTAGAATATGACCACAAAGAATGAAGAATCTCTTGACTAACCGGAAACTTAAGCAGGCGCAGCAGCAAGATGTAAGATACAGATAAAGACAGAGCGATCCGGAAATACAACATGCTGAAAGCCACGCCACGTGCATGCATTGAACATCAAACCTGGCTTGCACAAAAGAAACATGAAATGTACTGCGGTGGGTGTGACAAGTATGAAAAGAGGTAAATAGCGTAGCGTAGCGTGGCGTAGCAAAGCGTAAAAGAGTTTCTATTGTATAGGTGCGCACTTAGAAGCGGACGTTCACATCCCCACCCATCCCACCCCACTCAAAGTCAGTCGCATAGTGCAGCGTAGAGTAGAAGAGTATCTAATGTGTGGGCGTGCACATAGACAGAATGCATGAACATACTGCGAGAAGAGAAACACACTTGTCATACTTCACTATGCAACAAAAACAATGAACATCACAAGAAAACCACACGGTGTGGCAGGGGTCGTGATCCAACTACCAAGGGTTACCTTTTGGTTACCGAATATAAGTTTCCGAAGAAAGTCGTCAAGTTACCCCACCCGTTGGTTTTGCGCTGCCTGCGGGGTTTCCAGTGATTTTTTCCGTGTTGACTCTTACATGCTGCAGTGTTCATCAGCGGCTGCCCAAATCACTATGTCATCTATGTGTCCCCCTGACCAGAATTCAGGCTGCCTTTGGCTTTCCCGGCAGCACGGAAGACTCGGCAGATGATGAAATGCTGCTGCCCAAGTTTTTACACTACGGAGTTGCCTTTAAGGCAGGTAGACTCACTTGATTGACCCCAGAGTTTGTAGTTGCGGTGTTGCGGAACTTCAATCTACACTGCAGTGGTGTGACATTTTATCAGTATGGAGGCTCAAGGGCGGCTATAAGGCCGCAACATAATATGATGCAAGCATGTCATGTAGCGAGAGACGTATTATGTGCAGCAAATATGACCAACTGCTGAGCCGCCTAAGGGGGACACCCAACTGCAACCCGACAAACTGCAGACCAGTGACGTAGAGGGCAAGCGTGGGCAATGCTAAAGCCGGTAAAGCTAAGGATTGAGCTACACCACGGCACACAACCCGCTACAAGCCAAGTATTAGCAAGCAGCAGGTGGCTGCACAAGGATGGCCACGGGGGCAGCTGTTCCAAGTGCACAAGCGGGCGCCACCAACATGTATGGGGAGTACACTTTGCAAAGCGAATTGCTCATATTGCTCGAAGAAGCAGACGATTCTACACAGGAATTCTTTGATGCAGATGCAGACTCAGAGCCTAGCGCCTCCATACAAATCAAAGAGGCAGGTAATCTACAGATGGCAACAGATTTGTGCAGCATTTCAGTATTTTCATAGATGCAGCTTCCACAGTGCCCCATCGGCGCTCTATAAATTCGACGGCTCCGAAATGAAGCCTACGCACACCACTATGTGACACCAGTACTTGAACACCAAATTTTGTACAGTTTGGGGATACCTTTCCACAATGGGAATGCAAGGTTTCATACTACAAATGTGATCATCAGCATCACGACCAGACTCTGTCAACATTGCCATTCTACTGAGTGTTTCCACTGACACATTGAAGCAGCTTTGAGAGCACAAATCGCACCCTATATTAACAGTATCACAGACAACCACACAATGTCAGTGTTCGCAATTGTCAACGCGGGGACGGGCCCCGTTCAAGCATGCTTTCTTCCGCTTTGTTTAGATTAAGGATCGAGATTTGGTCTAACACCACTGAGAGGTAAGGATGGTTGTTCGATACGCTTTGCTCAAATATATGGCACCCAACCGTAAATTGTTTTCCAGAACATCCAGTTGTTCTAGACCACCGCACCCCCGCAGAACATAATCCTAGAGCCAGTCGATGCAGTTAAGGTCGTATGTCTTTAACGGGGACTTCGTTGACAGGCTGCGCGTGGCGGAACGGCGCAACGGTTCATGAATTGTTGCGCTGTGTTTTGACAGATAGGACTCTAAACCATTGCACTGCGCAGCTGGCAGCTGCGGGTGGGATGAGAGGGGATGCTGCCAGCATCACAGATCTCTTGTCAGGGGCGCCCACTCATTGGAAGTGATTGGGATTCTGCTGGCTTTGAAGGTGCAACCAGTATAGCTAAAGGTGCGTTGGCACAAGTAGAATTGTGTTGCAGGTATCCATGCCGGACAGAGCAGCACTCTGAGAGTTAAAGTGCTCAAGAACGCCATGAATTGAGTCTTCAAGGTTCACATTGTCGTCGTGGTTTGTGCTAGGTCTGGCTGGTTCGAGGAAACCACGAAGATCGGACCATGAATGCGAGATACGGTTTTCTCGAGGACTGCGACCTAAACGGGGGCAAGGCACTTCCACCACTGTGGGGCTGTGGCCTTCTAAAGACTTTTTGTGTGATTTTCATATTGGTAGTTGCAGAGGTGCTTCCGAACACACATTCGAGAATACTGCCAAAATGTATCCAAGGGCACACTTGGTCCGTCCGTTCCCACAATGGATGCCCGATTCTGCCTGGTCAACCTTGCAAAAAGCCGACCCTCTCCAGCAATCCAAAACTAATTATATACCAACATTTCAGCCGCAGTGCGGTGTGCCTGGAAGGATTTGTGGATTTAGAGAAAATCCGCGGCAATCGGGATTTTTTTTGCGGCAAGAATCAGGGTAAGCATAGCATGTCAAAAGTTATCACCACTGCCTGGCTGATGGCCAGGTCCTCTTTTCCATGATTGCATACCGCGCAAATGGTTGGCGCATGAAGTTCATAAACACGATGAAGCCCACGAGCCCGAATGCAACACAATGCAATTTGTCTCAGACTGTGCAGCGCTCTAGCAGGACACGTTTGCGAGGCATTCTTGCTTGACACTCTTCTAGGGCAATCTTGTTGGGAAACATGGGCCGCAACAAAACCATTTTCGCAGCAAAACGTTGATTTTCCCGGGCAGGAAGATTGGCTTTTCCAGGACAAATATGACTTTTTGTTGCCTAAAGAGTCGAGAAAAAGGACGACCTATGTTTTGCTAGCTGCTAATAGTTTATATAGTTTCTACTAACAAGAAGCTATTAGAAAACAAGTGCAATGACGAGAAGAGACGACAAGACAGAAACTTGCCCAACATAGAGTTTGGTCGGGCAAGAGGAGAGAGGCTTGGTTGCTTTTGTTGCCAGTGAAAGCTATTGACAGAGAGTTATCACTTGTCACTGTGTCAGCGCAGTTTTCTTTATCTCCCATTATTTAGGATGTTATTGAAACTTGCGGATTGAAACTTGGAAGATGTTCTGCAAGTACCCAGCTTCTTGAAGTAGTTCCAGGAGTGCGAGCTTCGACTGGGAAACAATTTTGGTCGGAAGACCTATGCCTAAACCTGAGCACATGTGCAACCCATGGTGGAGCCAACCCAAGCTAGAATTCTGTAGTTCCGCGACAGGACTTGTTGCAGAATGCCTTTGATCAGCTGCCGTTGGCGTGTGTTGTTGGCGGCAAAATCTTGTGCGTGCATGGTGGCGTTGGTGACGGGAGGCTCGGAGCCAAAGAGCGATGGCCTTCCAAAACAAAACCGATTAACGAAAACACAAAAAGAGAGAACAAAAAGACACCTAATAGTGCGGAATTTCTGAACCAGATTGGAACATGTGGGGAACCTAACATGAAGCATGAAAGGGAACATGGGACATGACCCGAACCCAAACACACATCGCACCTTTTCTCGCTGACTCATGTCATGCGTTTCGAACGACGAATGGCTCGGCCCTTGAGCCAATGCAGGCATAGGATCGGTTGATCCGTGAACCATGGCTGGGAATCCATCCACAACGAAGGTTGACAATGGCCACATTGGCGACCTTCTGGATATCTAGAGCTTCAACTCATAGACTCCCAAAACTTGCATAGTAACCTTCACGGTCACAACTGGAAATGACTGGATCACGAGTGATTTCAACTTTCCACACCCCCTTTTGTGACCGTCATTTGAGGAACAGTTGCGAACAAAGTGCTTGGCGGCTTGGCGCCAAAAGAACTGCACATGTAGGAGATTATTTACAGTTTCCATCTTATCTGAGATTCATTGCAGGCCTCTATCAAAGTCGTGACCGGAGCTCAGGCACGCTCAGAATGGTCACACCTAAGAAAAGCTCTGAGAATATTTCACTGACAAATCAAGCTGAAAGCTCAACCAAAGAAGGCGTTCACTTGACCACTTTGGCTTCTGGCCCGAACAGTGATGGCGTTTCATCACCTGGCACGGACAATCTTGAGAACATTATGCATTATTTAGAACACTAAGCAATGCTGGCGGACGACGGAAGGCGAACTGCATCAAAGCACTGCTTTCTTTTCAGTTGAAATTGGCCATCAACTGTCAAACAAAAAAGGAACGGACGCTGACCACAAATGCCGTTGCTTTATTCGGTCATGGAATTTACAGCATATACTTTATGTCAACGTCTAGAACTTACGATTTTGAAGGCTTGGTCATGAAGTTGCATTGAACTCTTTCATCATTTATCCAAGCTTTGGCAATCGTGGTGATAGCTTAATTTGGTCTGCATGTACCATCCTAATTTTACATAGAGTATCGCTCATTTGATCCTGATCCGGCTCCAGATGCTTTTGACGGAGCTTGACAGGGAGGCATGCAAACCTTGCAACAAACGCGTTCAAGGATCGGGCCCCAGCGTGGACACTCACATTGGTCCATTGCATTGACTGCATGGCAGACATGGTTCTGAATGCCCATCTTCATGCCATATTTGTTGACGCTCAAAAAGATCTCGGCCAAAACATGCACTGCACATGTAGACCTCCTCGGTCTTGGTGCTACGCCTCAACGAACCACAGCTTGGAAGGTGAACCTTTCCGGTAGACTCAACGCTCAAGAGCTTTCTTCCCTTGTGCATATTGTACCTTGACTGCAGCTCATCGGGCATTGTCTTCGGCACATTAGGCATGGCAGCTTTCGAATGGCGTTCATGGATCTGGGGCTCATCTTCCAAACTCAATAGAGGAAGATTCCGGCGGCGACCTCTTGATGAAGACGCGGATGGTGCTTCAGACATATTGGATTCGGCCTGATCATCTTTTTGATCTCGAGAAGTGCTACGCTCACGACGGCGGCTTGATGAACGAGATCTTGGCGTTCGTGGTGAACGATGTCCAGCCCTGTTCGAGCTGCGATCTTGCCGTGTCAAAACACAGCACAACGTCATCACCTGCAATAGCACCATGAGAAACATGATCTCAGCCAACATCCACTGGGAACAGAAATCAGGCTTTGCGTTAAAGCTTGAGCGGAAACTTATCGGTTCATATAAATCTATATATTTGGCTTCTGTTGCAAGACAATTTGGGTGTACTCACCAAAACAATCCCACTATATATTTGGCTTCTGCTGCAAGACAATTTGGGTGTACTCACCAAAACAATCCCACGGCATGGCTACTGATTCAGTTAGAGCTATCAATTGGGTGACTGACGAGATTCGGCACACTGAACAAAATGTCATTCCACCCTGGCTCAAACATGATGTATCCACCTCCGGATGCTGATGGCTCGGCGCGGCTTATGGAGATCACTCCACTGGCAATGACCTTGCAAAGATTCTCTGGATAGCGGCCAGTAGATGTCCAATCGACTGAGTTGAATGGGAGGTGATACGAACAACTGCATTCTTTTGCATGTTTCGAGAACTTACGAACAATTGTGGGATGCGATCCAACCCACAAGAAAACTTTGGTGACTGGCACATCGAAAGAACACAACTTTGGGAATTCACAGAACAATTTTCTTCCAATGTTCTTCAACGACTTGTGAAGCTGTTCACTCTTCCAATAGTTATTTCTCTTAGGCAACTCAAAAGAAAAGTGACTCGAACTTGCACAAATCTTCTCGCACAAACTGAGCAAATGGAAAAATGTGTCATGACGATGCTGCTTCAAGGACTCATTCTTATTCAGATTCTGAATGTTACTACCTCCTGCGCACGGCAGTGAACAATGGGAAAAACTGAAACCTTTGTGCCTCGAAAGCAGCTGGATGATTTCTGGCTGATGGACCTCAAGAGGACTATCTTCCGTGACTCTGATGATCAACCAGTTGTGGGGACATATCTTAAAGATTATGTTGCTCAATTGGCTATTACGGTCACAGCAAATCTCCAAGAAGATGTTCTCGAATCTTGGTGTCCGAACTTGCGATATGGATCTGGCGTCAATCAACAAGCTTCGGATGGCCTCAGGTTCTGACACACTAGATGGGCTGCCCGGCAACATATCAGGGACAGAACTGGCAGAATTTTCCTTTGGTTCATTTGCAGGGACTCCGGAATGACTGCTCGGCAGTAAATCCGAGTATGCTACCTGTTGAGACTTCATGGACTTGGACTTGGCGGGCGAGGTACGGATCTGAGACCTGAGAATGAGCTCGTGTGCATATGCTTCAGTGGAGAGTTCACTCCTCTCAAGATACCCCATGAGAACAACGAATCGATGAAAGAGCTTTGCTCCTAGCGTCTTGGTCAATGCATCAGCAATCTGACCTCCGGCATCGATCCAATTGAGTTTAATCTTACCTTGTTTGACTAGCTCTTGACAAAAATAAACACGCAATTCGACGTGTCTTGATCGCCTCTGAAGCCCACTGGCTTGGAGTATCCGGATTGCAGCCTGAGAATCGCAATACATTTCGATGATGGCATCGGGTTGTTCAACACTTTGGGACACAGTCGAATCAGCTTGGGCTTTGGCAGCAAACAGGAACGATGCAAGATGAAACACCTGATTGCGCCCGAAGAAACTTTCATGGATTGCACGCATATCATTATCGATACCCAAGAACAGATGCTTCGAGATCTTATTTACTCCTAGTGACTCTTGACATGCATCGGCCAATGCTGACAGCTCAGATTCACAACTAGAAAGTGCTACGGCTTGTTGGACCCTGGAGAATCCTTTTACCAAAGATCCTTTGTAAAAAATTGCACTTCCTGTGATTGAGCGCCTCTTCAGGCATCTCAAGGGTGCCCAGGATGCGTCGCAGAAGACCACAAGATTCCTGGATGATTGCTCATCGAATGTGGACTCCGGACTAGGAAAATGCTGAGCAATTCTTCTTTGGCTGAACAACCATTTGAGGACAGCTCGGAGGGCCAATTCGTGACGATGTTCGGGATTGGCCATACCGGTGGCCAGCAAAGTGATGTAAATGCCTAAAAACATCAAACTTTGACACAACCACGAAAGTTTTCCAAGAGCTGCTTTATAGCGCAATGCTGCTTCAGTCGACAGAGGCTCACACTTCTCTTCGTTGTCAAGGATTGGTCTCAAATCTGGAGGGCAATCACTTCCACGAACAATTCCGAAAGCTTCAAAGGTAGAATCTAAATAGTTCTCATCAATGTGCACAGTGATCTTAGATTCATTTGCCCTTCTTTCGATATTACGTCCAAGAAAACGAAGTTTACCACCCCCTTCTTTACTTGAAAGAATAGACCCGGTTATCTTGATCTTCAAGTGCTTTGACAAGAAATCATACACAGCATAGACATGCTCCTTGGAAGCTGAGAAGACCAAAAGGTCATCGACATAGGCAACCACCTGAACCCACGCTTTGCCGTTCTTACCATCAATCTCTCCGGCAAACACGGTTGACTCAACTGATGATGGCACAATGTTGAGCCTCTGAAGCAAAGCTGAAAGGTGATCGACCCAAGCACGGCCACTGGACCTAAGCCCGTTGATGGCTTTCCATGCTTCCAAGAAAACTGGGGATCCATCCTTATGTGTGATATTTGGAGGGAATTTGAGAATGACACGAATGCGCTTCCCAAGTTTACGGCCTAATGGACTTGCCATGAATGCTGCACTTACGTCGAGACCCAAGATTGTGAGATCTTGGACTGCGGCTTCTGAGAGCATGAGTCTCAGGCTTTCGATCGACGATGTTGGAGATGAGATTTGCAAATCCTTGGCATGAAGTTGTCCACGTGCGATCTCTCGAGCAACCATACGCATACGAACGTTATCAGCGTCTTTTTGAGTGGAGACCCCAACGACAGGTTATTGGCACAATATCCCATTCTTTACAAAGCTGCGTTGCTTCGTTTTGCTTGAGGACACGACCAACCTCTTGCAAAGACATGCTTCCCACTTCAACTTTCATTCCTTCCCAAGATTGATCGCAACTCAAATGAGTTCCATCAACATCACTGATTACATACCCTGGGAAATGGAGCATGACCTTTGTACCACACAGTTCAACTTCTTCTTTATAAGTTGGTCGATCCTTGAGTTGATACACACTATTCATGAAACCAATATGGCGGTCCTGCATGTGTTCTTCGGAGGGAGGATCGAAAGCGGTGATCAACGAACCTAAAATTGAACCAACTTGCATTGGGTCTGACACGGCTTGCTCGGGCATGTCTGGTGCAGCTGACGATGCTAAGGCTGACAAATCCACAGAATCACCTTGAGTTTCCAACATTTCGACGTCCACCACAGGATCAGCTACTGGCGGTGATGGCATTGGATCGGACTCAGGCACCTCAGGAATGTGGAAATCAGCGCGTGGACTTGATGAACCCTCCAACCAACTTGGCGTATATTCCTCCATACCAAGAAGATCTTCGTCCTTACGGATTACAAAATCGGGTTTGGTAGAATCTTCGTTTGACTTAGTCTCCTGATTATGACCCCCTTCACCCCCTTCAACATTTCATGATCTTTGGACCGAGACGGAGGTCCAAAACGAGTTGCAACAGGAATCGGTGGCTCTGGGATTGAATCAGGTCTTGGCTGCTTGCCAGTAAGTCGAACAGGATGCTCGGCATCTGAAGTCCTACCGACTGGCTGCACTTGTGCGGACGGCAAATCACGAATGCCTTTCAACTCCTGTTCCTTCAACCACTTGACGTACCGATCAATGCATACCTTGTGATGCACCTTGCCATGAAAAGGAACCTTTGCTGTTGGCGCAAATGCCACAACCTTTAGTCTTACCAAACTTATTAATGAAGCTGGCAGGTACATTCTTAATCTGATCGAACTCAGTGCTCTTATGAACTATGGATGGCTCGGAACGACGTTCGGCACCGGTTGAAATGGACCTGCTCTTGGCTTGAGAAGGTTGTGCATCGCGAGATGGATCGGCCTCAAGATCAATCGGTTGCGCTTCTCCCCCATTTTCCCTTGACGGCTTTGGTGGTAGTGAAATCTCAACAAGAAATGAAGGAGCCAAGCTACAATCCCAACTTAAAGGTGTGAGGAACTTGATGGACTTTGAGATGAAAATTCATTCTTCGTCGTTGAGAACAGTAACACAGAGATGTCCCAATGAAGCAAACTCTGGCCTCAAATACCATGATTTCTCAAACCTGGAAACTGCTTTGTTTACCAAGCTATGAGGGATTTCTGCAAGAACCAACGATCCGAAAAGACTGGTTTGCATTTCGACGTCACGACCGATCAAAATTGTCTTTGGGGATCTCTTAGTGTCTTTGAAGCTCGAATGCAAGTTGTAGCACATACAAATGTATGCCAACACGGTGTTCAGACATGATCTACTATCGAGCTTGAGATCGACCCCAAACGACCTTAGATCTTGACGGAGTGCGGCAAAGCCATCCTTGAGGATACGAATAGCTCCCTCGGCGTGTCCCACTGTCTGGTGGCTTTGTGGTGAGGCTTTGAAGAACACAATGTCACGTCCAAGATCAACTCCCTTAAACAAGGATGCGACACTCGCTTCGGCATCGGTAAGCACTTCCAGGGCATACCGGGACTCACCACCTCAGAAACCAAATTCATTCATCCAACTCTTGATCCATGTTCGAGTGTTGATGACATTGGGCAAAACTGGAACACATGCTTTCATACCTGTGTGAACATCGACCATGATCAAAAATTTCCACTGCTCCTTTGAATTTGGTGGGACATTCTTCAAGAAAAAGAAATCGGCACAGATCTCACTAGAGTTCTTATTACCCCGACGACGATGCTGGTGCGTCGACTTGGCTGACACACATGCGAGGCAATCTGGATGAAATGGAAAATGGCCTTGGCGGCGGTGCTCATCCAAGGACAGCTTGTCCCGATTCTTCTTTTTCAAGACTGATGGATGCTCTGTTTTCAGCTTCGGCACTCACGGCTTCTACAGCTTTCGGCTGAGAACTTGACAGATCGGCATTGGGCAGACCTGATGGGACTGCATGAGACGGATCATGAGGTTCTGGATTTGGGAATGGGCCCAACTCCTGACTGCTCCGAAATGGATTGGGCTCATATTGGGATGGACCGACCGAACTGCTGGAACCAGTGTGCTGCTCGGCAGCTTCTGAGACACGGACAAAACGGTTCGGTTCCACAGCCGCGGGTTCGGCTGCTTGAGATGAAATCGGCTGATGACGCGGCATGAAAACAACTTCTGCTTCTTCTGACCTTGAGGGATCAGCGGCTTCACTATCACCTAAATCAACCTCTGCCTTTCTCTTGCTGGCCATCAAAAGAGGATGCTTCTTGGCTTTCGAATCAGATGCGGTTTCGGCAAACGAAACGTGTTTTCCAGCGGATGGTCG
>CAXIVM010003042.1:138400-158893 GCA_964035705.1 Porites rus | reverse complement strand
CTAAAAGCATGAACCTTCAAGCAAATACCCACATTCCCAAGAGCACCTCAGTGTCATCGCCTTGGCAGCCGGGGATTTCTGTTGTTCAATGCAGTAATTTGTTTGCATTACTCACAATTGACCTAATTTGGAAGCATATATAGATTCAAATGATCTGATGGCCTCTGCTGGCCAATACAGCCTCCTGAATTAGATTGAATGCTCAAAACAGTATCCAGTTGAAGTTGTTTTCACGAATCATATCCTTGTGCTTTCAGCAACTTCCATGCTCTTGGGATGAAGGGACTTGCAGCGATCGAAAAAGGTCACTTTTTCAAGCAGCACTTGGGAGGCCGCAGCCAGTCGTAGTCTCAAGTGTCGCTACAGCACTTGCACGACCTGATCGTAGTTACTTGGTTAGGCTCTAAGGGGCCGAAGCCCTGGTGAAGACCGCACAGAAATCACCAGAGCAGGTCACATAATTGATGGGCTCAGCGAAGGTGGAGCATTCCTCAAAACGTGTTCCCATGCAGTGCAGCCTTCCCACATCATGCTCAAAACAAGAAGTGGCCATGCGCATTGAACGGGTCTGGAAAAGACCCCTTCCCAATAGCGTGCCCAACGTTATGTATATATATATATAGTATATTTAGATGATTATAGATGTAGTTTGGTTGGATGAAATGATGGTGTTGACTCAACCATTCGAGACTGCCTTGTCCAGTTGTAACAGCTCGCTCGCGGAGAGTACATCGCAGCACGCCTTCAAGCAACAGCAAAAGGAGGATCTGAGCCACTGGCAGTCTTTCCATCAAGCAGGTTTGTGGTGCAAAGTTGTTCCTGCAACACCCCCCCTGGCTCAAAACAAAGGTGTTCCTGTTTGGGAGGAGACTCCTTTCAGCTACCTTGATTCCATCGGAATGAGACAGTTCCATCTCTGTTGGCGTCCTGCGCGTTGGCATCCACGAAGGTGATACGACCACCATGTGCGTAGAAACCATGTCCTGTTGATGCTTTTCTCCCGTCCTGAGTGTTTTGGAACATTGAGATGTGTGATTGGTGCAACCTCCCAGCAAGAAATAAAGAACAATGTTGTGCCTGCTGTCCTGCTATGTTGTTTTTGCTTTGAGGATACGCTTTCTAGTCGCAATTGCAAGATCTGTTGCCAAGCTGCAAGGGTTTTCTTTCTGCCAAGTCACTGGCTCCAATATTTTGACCTAAGAAACGCAAGAAACGCATCTGGCCCATCCGGACCAATCCGGACCTTCGGTTTTCCTTTCATCGAAGGGGCTGTGTCCCAAGGTGCCGTCTTGTCTCCAGGGGTGTGATCCTCAGTAAATACTGTGTCGAAGCGGAGAACAACAAGTGTTACTAAGTGGTTAACTCTGCCGAGACTCTGCCGTTTGGTTTCCAACATAAATGTACAAATATATGTTTTATGTGTGTATAATTGTGTATATATATATATATATGGGCACAACCAAGCAGGCCAAAACAACTCCAATTCTGTGGCAACCATACCGACTTGAGTACAACCCGTTGCACCAATGCCATTTGTGGCTTGGGTCTGTTTGAGCAAGTCTATGTGGCAAAAGGTCAAGCACTACCCAGCGAAAAGGATTGATGGTACATGTGGATCTGAATTGTCACGCAATGATTATTGATATTATTGCTTGTTGTGGTTCTCTTTGGATCAGCACTGATAAACTCTGTGAAACACCAATGTTCATCCAAAACTCATCACCAGGTGGGCGAATGGAAGGCAAGCCCTCGCCCACGTCGAGGCGGCCTGAACGGCAGATCCATGAGGCAGCACTAAACGGCTGAAAAAGCTCCTAGTAGCGTCCTTCTCCCTAGTAGTAAGGCCAGGAACCCTAGTAGCGTCCTTGCTCCTAGTAGCGATGCCCTTTGCTCCTAGTAGCGTCCTCTTCCATGCCAACGGCCTCAAGTCGCCTACCAATGTCCTCTGAGTGTACGACACTGAAAACAGACTTGTGCAGTGGGTTCCGCGAGGCCGGCTCCGAAATGTCCCCAGGTTCATGGCCAAGCGGTGTATATTGGCTTGGACGTAGCGACCCCGGCAGGGAGGTCGTAGAAACCATGAGCAGCTGGCAGTCACGATGCCAGCACTTCAGCCATGCGAACAAGGTGGAAGGGCTCCAGAACAGCCATGCGACGGTCATTTCTGGGGAAGCAGGCTTTGCTGAAACACCGTGAAGTTCAAGGTTTCCAGTGCTTCCCGAAGTGTGGACATGTGAGGTGTTTATTTGCTGTCGTTGCCAGGGGCCTTTGCCGCGCTTGCAGGCAGGCTCAAGGCTATTTTGCTGTTTGCTTAACTTTACAGATCCTTACAGCATTTCTGGCTAATTCCCCATGATGAAAGCACATAGGCATTTTTTAAAACTGCCAGCACGCACGAGCGAGCTCATTTGCGCGATCAAGTCCCATAAATTGACATTGCGTCAAAAAACAGACAAACACATGGCCTCCATTGCTTTATGGCTTTCCACGAACAGTCAAGCAGCTTGTCAGGAGAGCGTTGCAATGCCGTTCAGGGAGAACTAGAGGCGGCAGTTCTCCCTCTGTAGAAGTTCAACAAACTGTGAAACAAGTCCTCACGGCAACATCCAACTGGAACCCAGTTCACCCAACCGTTCCGAAAACAAGCTTGTTTGTACAACAAAGTGAAGGGAGTCATCCAACAAAGGCTACGTGAGGATATCAATGTTAGTAAATCTAGATCACAGAGAGGAAAAGGGTTCAACCGAAAGAGAGGGTCAAACACTCCTACTATGTGGTGGGGGTTCCTAACCCCACACAACCGAAACAACAAAACCAAGCACAAAACCACAGCCACATCCAAAACCGTTATCATGTAAGCCAAAAGCAAAGGTTTCCTAATCAAAGTATCGAAATGCGCGAAACCGAACGACCGTGCGTCCTCACAAACCCGCGCTTAACACGGAGGGGAGTGCGTTGCATCGCAACATTGACACACACACACATACATATATATCGAAACCGCGAGTTCGGATCCTACCGAAACAAACGGGCTAGCTTGCGCTCCATTTTCTCTCGAGCGAAACAGCTGTCCCTGCGAGCAAGACCGTGGTGGAGCATATGGCATTCATGCTGGGCAACAAGACTCCTTATAATCTCCAAACTTAAATCTTCCAGGAATCTCGAGGTTTCCACTTCAGCAAATCTTCCACTGATCCTAACTTGGTCACGGTGATTTGAAGCTTCTTCGAGCAGACGTGCCAGGGATCAACTCTCCACGAACCAAGGCACTGTGGGAATTCTCCATCTCATGACGGCGCATGAAAGACGTAAGATCTTTCAGCTCACCACCTGCCGTGCTCTGTCGGGAGGAACACCATTTCACATATCCACGCATGTCCTCACTGGTGGAGGAAAGGAGCTCAATGTATGAAATGTTCTTTCCCTTGTATTTGCCAAAGCTGATGATCGATCGGCCCCACTGTTCGGTATTGATCACTCCTGGAGGAAGAGGAGGAAGACTCGAATTCGGTAGTGGCAGCTCAGAGGAAGAAGGATATGGCAAATTGGCAGCACTCGAAGCATAGCATCCATCCTGTTTGTCAGCACCTTCACTGGCCGAGGGCATGGGCATCGGCAACTTACGGTTGGCTTTTGAATGGACTGGATATTGACCATCGGATTGGCGCTTTGCGGCGTCCGACATGGTGCCCACCAGTTCAAAGTCGTCCACGTGTGGAAAGCCTCCCAAGGCTTCCACCGGCTCAATGCCATGCTGTATGGCCTTGCGGAACAAGGCGCGAAGCTGATTAGCTTCTTCCTGGGTCCAGGACATGTCGATCAGTCGAAGGTCAGTGAAGCACTGGCCACTTGAACAAGAAAGGATGCTGGTTTCCAAAACCTTGCATACTGGACTCAAGCATTAACAAAAACTGGTCGGCTCGTGACTGCTGGCAAAATGAAACACACAAAAACATGCATCTAGGACACTTGTTCGAATAGTCTCAAAGAATGTTAACCCTTTCGAGAAAATCTCAAAAACATTGCTTTTACTATTTCTTCTCAAGTGATCAACTATCTAAATTCTCGGCCGGATCAGCTTCCTCACTGAGTGGCTTCTTTTCCTTGGTGGACTGATTCCGTCTTAGCAATCGAAGCTCCCGTTCTTTGGCTTGTTGTGCCAACACATGTTCTTCGGGGGAAATTTGGTAGGTGGCACTACGTAAACAAGAACGAAGCAAATCTACTGGATCCATTTTATCTTTGGTGAGGGCATCAGCCAACATTCTGTTTGTTGGCAACCAACGGATGGATGCATGAGTGGCTTTTACGGACTCCCTGATAATCACTATATCAATGCTTGTGCGTCTATCATCCACTGCTGTCGGGGATGATGGAGATGTCAGGTGATCATACAAGGATTTGCAGTCGGTTGCTAGGATGGGTGGTCTGAGGCCTAAACGCTGTCGGCACAAACGAGGTTCAAACTTCCCATCGAGGGCTTCGCTCAAAATCAGACAGGCCCATTCCACCGTTCCGGTGGCAGTTGAAAGCGCTTGACTCTCTCCAGCCAGGGTTGAGGAAACTGCTCTTGGAAGCTTGTAGCTCTTCCAGGTCATTGGGGTCCAAGAACTGACTTCACCTTGATCAAGCTTTTGATCCACAAAGGCTATCACATACCCTGCCTGGGTGTGGGAGCCAACATTGGCGAAAGCAGCGTCTGAGTGACAACACAGGCGAAGATGTTCAGGTGGAATCGCACGGAATTGTATCTTCACATCTTTATGTTGCTTGGCTCTACGAACCGCATTGTTCACATCTCGAAGATGACGAATCTGGGGACGTGGAAAAGCTTGTTGACTCAGGCTCGTTTGCACTGCCAAGTCTGGACGTGATTGGGAGGCTATCCAATTTAAGCTACCATTGATGGCTCTAAGAACTCTGATCTGCGAATCTTGGAGATACTGTTCATTATTGGCCCCTTTTGCAATGTGTGCAGGTCGAATGTTTTCTGCAAAAGTCTGTTGAGACATTGAAATACTTTTTGACTGCGGATCTTGAGTGTAAAAGGCACCACAGAACTCCCCTGATTGGATTCGCCATTTTCGGTATGGAAATCGTTCTTTCAACCTT
The DNA here is from genome assembly GCA_964035705.1 of Porites rus. Lineage (NCBI taxonomy): Eukaryota > Metazoa > Cnidaria > Anthozoa > Scleractinia > Poritidae > Porites > Porites rus. The sequence continues at coordinate 153,781 of CAXIVM010003042.1, read as the reverse complement.
TTTACAGTTTCATCAAAGTAAGAACCATGACCTCCTAGGGCCGTGTCGTCCACGTGAACACCCATGGCACCACACAGCTTACCTGAAGTATCACGAAGAAAATACAGGCAGGCATCGAAAAGCGAACGTTCCCAGCCGAATTCGACTGCTGCTGTATCGAACGCCTTGCGCCACGCCGCTGGGGCGTCGTTCTGTCCGTAGACATTTCCGATAATCTCCAGCACCGCATCATCTGGAACGGATGGGATGCCACCAACAGGCAATCGAGCGTAAAGCGGACGAAACCGATCAGGAAGGGGACCTGCCTCTAGGAACGCTCCTTTTATATCCCCTAGCTGCAAATCCCATTGAAATGATGAGATGAGTTGCATTAGGATCATTCTGCCGATTTGACTAAGGGTTGGACTTTGCAAGAGGCCTTCATGTAACTTGGTATCCAAATCTGGGTCGAGGTGGCCCTGCAAACACCATCGGCTTTTGACTCGAAATGTGGCAGGATTTGTCACGTCCAAGTGCAGATTCTCTTCAAGGGGTTTGCGAACAATCACGAATCGGCTACCCATGAAACGATCGGCGCGATTTTCTTTCAACCATAGAGCATGTTTCCCAGTATGCACACGAATTGCCCTTTTTTCCAACAAGGTATTCCATTCAACCAATTTTGACTCATCTACTAGTTCTTGAAGTACTGGTTCATTACCGGAAGCTGGAATCTCTTTGGCGGCTCTCTTTTGGAGATAGGCAGCGACAAGCACTTCGATATTTTGTGAGGCTTGCCACAGCTGACACAGTTCGTGACAGTCTTGCACGGACAGTACTTCTTGACACGAACCGGACTCCACCAGCAGGTGTTCATCAATTCTTGGCTTTTGAGCAGGAGACTCTGACGTGGGAGATGGTGGCGAATCAGCAGACCGTTTGACACCGCTTGCACTACTAGCTTCCGAGGATGACGATTGCACCGTTTGTTCAATCAATTGGGGAACCACTTCGCGCATGATCTCAACAAAATCATCTTGACACATTGGTGAGGGACGGTACAAACGTGATGGCTGGCTTTTACATTCTAGCCTATGTTTGGTGCGAACTGGACCATAAGAAGGTTCAAGCCAGGACTTGTCGGGGCGATCTTCACCAGGAATCTGTGGATCTGTCTCGGGCATCGGATCAGTCTTCATCTCTGAGGCATCCGGTGGTTCTGGAGTAGCCGGCTTGTCAAGGCCATCCATGCGACTCTGATTTTCTGGCAGGATCTGCGGAATCTCAGCACTGTTCGGCTCTGGACCAAGCATGTCGGCATCTGGTGGATCAGGGTTTGGTTGATTTGGCGGATAGTGTCCCGGCACAAGGTCAATGAAATTATGACTCCGAAAGGTACCCCCTTCAATAAGGTCTTTGATTCCCAGCAGTTCAGCCTGTGGAGTCATGACGGTGGCTTTTTCTTCCGAGGTGGCAGGACGCAGTTGTTCTGGGGCGACTCTGAAAACTTGGCGTCGATGTGCAACAACATAGTTTCTACCAATACTGCCGATGATTACAGCTATGCCAAACCATTTACCCCCGGTGACCACACCTTGACCAGCTTGGAACTTTTGGTTTCTCCAGTAGGCTACTAGTTCACCAGGAGCGAACTGTAGGTCGACACGTGGCCTAGCAAACAGTGCTCGGCGCAAGGATTTGCTGTCTTGCATCTCGATTACCGCCCTTCGTGCTGCGGATCGAATTGCTTGTGTCTTGGCCATCTGTTCATCACTGAGACTTGCCGTGGCCGGAACGACACTCAACGGCTCATCTAACAGGTCAGATGGCACTCTCGGGTTCTGTCCAAACACATGCTGATGAGGAGTGTGACCATAATATTGAATCATACTGTTTTTCACATGAGCATGGATCACACACTCTTCCCATTGAAGGACGTTTTCTGGGCAATGTTCACTGATCACCTTTGACAGGATTCGAGCAAACCATCCTCCGTGATTTTCCGTACGCCCGAGTTGCCAGTGAGCTTCCCCAGGGATCTGCTTGACTTCGGTGCCTTGGAGATCTAGAAAATTCTGAAAGGCCTCACCCATGTTTGTTTGAGCTTGATCGATCAGAATCACACGTGGTGGACCGAACACACGAACCCAGTTCTCTGCAAACAGCTTACGAATGACAGAGGACGTTTCGGTTTCATGAAAAGGCAACACCAACTGATAGCAGCTACCATGGCAAACAATGTTCAAGGCTTTGATTTTCTGATTTGTTTTCCAACCAGGCAAAAATTTCACATCTATGCCTATGGTGTGATTGAACTCTGAAACACGACTGGTCTTAGCTGGAAGAGCAGCATGGGGTCGCATGTGTTTCTTACACAAATCACACTCATGCTTTCGTGCTAGAACGATAGCGCGTTCACTGGCTTGAGCATGTTTGAGTATCCTGATCATGTCATGGCCTGGAGGGTGTCCTAGGTTACGATGCAGTTTATCCAACACTTGAAGCAACTGCGAGTCTGTAGCATGTTCATCATCAAGATCGGCCTTGGACATGAGGATCTCTTGACATGCGGGTTCGGACGTGAGGTCGCACTCAACCACACTGGCGGCTGCACACTGCTTGAAGGCAGGAATCGTTTCCAAAACAGCATTGACAAATTGAGGAGTATATACTCCAGCAAAGGTACTAATCGATCCTACCCCAGGAGCCGAGCCAGCGATAGGCTGATGACACTGGTGTTTCGGATGCTGGTGACCTGGACATTCCTGAGCTAAGGATGACATACTCTCATCGCTTACCAAGAGCTTGGTGGTCTTCCTGATCAATTTGTCCGATCCGGGCAGACGCAAGCCGAAACGACACATGTGACACCTCAGGAGGTGTCCGCTTTCCGAAAGCTTGCGCACCTCAGGATAGGTCCACAGCCTGGAGCCGTGGGGATGTTCCATGAGGGCTTTCTTACCTAGGCTGACTTGTTGCTCGTACAGTTGAACACAAAACTTGATGTACATACGGCTCTGAGCTATCCTACGTGCGCGCTCGATGGAAGACATGTGCAGAGAGTTCAGGTGAAACCATCCTCCTTCATCGGTACACGGTGGGCAAAGAATCAAAAGCTCTGGAGGGGTTTGTCGGAGTTCCAAAAGCACCTGATCACGGTCCGATTTTCTTCGGAAATCGTACCCAGTCTTCAAATCATATGAACGAGCGGCAAACCCAAACTGTTCTGCTACCGGAGCACATCGTGGTGGTGAAAACACTTCGGCCACTAGGAATGGCTTACCTCCTAGATATGACACTTGGGAACTGCTGGCCGAGCGGACCTGACTCTCCAGTCGTCGGAGATGGCGAACAGGCAGTGTCTCAACGGCCATGCTGAGTTCCTGAGGCACAAACCAAAATTCTGTGCGGATGTGCATGACATGCTTGGGCAAAGGACGGCTATATTTATTCTTTCCTTCTTGTGGATCAATACGCTCATCAAACAGGATTGCATTTGTGTCCAAATCGGTGACCACCCTACGACGAATGGAGCTCCACAACGGGCCTTGCTTACCTAGGGATGGTACATGACGGAGAAAATGATCGTCACGTTTCCAAACATGTAACTCTTCCGTGCCTGGCACAGGATCTTGAGAGTGCGAGGCAGGCTCAACGGAGTCAGATGAACCCTGATCAGCCGGTTCATCCGGCAGTGGAACACTAGCATCGGGCTTGAGAGAGGTCTGAAGTGTCATGACTTCGGCAAATGGTTCCAGAGCAACGTCCAGCTCACCCAAAAGATCGACTGTGAACTGTCCCGCTTGGTTTGTCAACAAGGGGACCTTGATGCGCTCGTCGAAAACGATCAGCTCACTGGCCGAGAAATCAATCACAGCCTTCAGAGTCCTCAATGCATTCCGGGAAATCAACAACGGAGCGGACCCCTGAACAATGGCTGCTTTGATCGCACCTGGTCGGCCACCAAGATGAACGGGAACTCGAACTGACAGCTGCGTGGTTTCCTTCTGGCCATTGCCGAATTTGAAGTGGTTGGTCTCGGCAAAGGGGACTGGGATACTCCAGCCACGGGCTTGCCAAAGAGGTTCAAACTCTTTCAACGTCAGGGCCCCCACAATAGAAAAGAATTTTCCCTTGAATGGGGTTCCCATTTTGAATGGGGTTCTCACACTTGATGCTTTGAACCCACAGGATCTAGAGCTTTGGAGTCATGTTATGCCTCCACAGAGAGAACAGGGGCTGCCATGTATTACTGGCCCAAAGCTAGGTTGCATTAAAGAATCCAAGCGCAACCTTGAAGGCCTCTCTTCCCGTATAGAAGGCGGACGTTGCGATAGTATAGCTTCTGCCTGCTTCAGCCAATTTTACTTGTCAGCGCTAAGTCCGGGATTGGACACATTGATTGCCCAACCATGGTTTTGGATCTAGGATCCATGGCTACTGTAGAAGGACCCTTTCACATTCAATTCAGCAACCTCCACGGCTCCGCTACCAGCCTGGCAAAATTACTCCTGGAAAGCTTGTAACAAGCACATATTTATCATGATTCGGCCTTGGCCACTTTGAGGAGCCTGCCCTTCATAGGGAGAGGGCCTGTATTGAGTTTTAGTTCACGGGTGTGTATGTCTACGCGGCTATCATAGATCATTTTGCTTCACACATGGTATGTTAAAACATGTAGTGTGGAAAATATATAGATATATTTAATATGTATATATGTTTTACATGTTTTATGACGATACAGGTTTATAGTAATATGCGTAACACTACAAAACCTTAAATCTCTGTTTTCGTCGCACAACTTATTTATGTGTGGGACGCGAACTATCCGAGAACCTGTCTCTCTAAATCTCGATCTCCCTCTTTTCTCTATCTTTCCCTTTTCCTTTCTCAAAATTTGTTTCTTCCCAGCATCAGTTGGGCACAACAACCAAGGCATGGCCAAAGTCCAGCCAAATTTAAAAAGGGCTGTTACCACCCATGTACGGTTTGACTTGCAAAGTAGACAATGCTCGCGCACATAGCAATTGCACTGCAAAAAATACCCAAATACAAACAGAACCCCGCTAAGTTTGAGACAGACTGCCCTGAGAATCTCAACACACAGCATCTGTTTTTTCGCGCAAGCACCGATCGGTCGTCGGTCAGACTCTTTTCGCTTCGGGAAAATATCCTACGGCGCCATTCTAGTCTACATCTTGAGGCGCATCCTCCTCCGCTGCCTCTTCCTCACCACCCTCCTCATCACCGATCGCAGCCACGGTCTCGGCGGCCTTCCTCTCAGCCGCGGTCTCGCCATTGGTCTCAGCCGCCTTCGTCTCAGCCGTGGTCTCGGTCTTGGTCTTGCCTGCTGCACTCTCCGTAGCTTTAGGCTCCTCCTCTGTAGTTTCAGCCTTGGCCCTCTTCTTGGGTAGCGTTTTGGGCGGGGCATTGCCTGTCCCGGTACAGATGTCTCAAAAAGCTTTGAAACTGCGAAGCAAATTGACCGAACGGTAAACATGATATGACCAGTTATTGATTGTTTGTACCTCCGAACAAATGCAAAAACACACTGGCTGGCGCCTTCCGACCTCATGGGCAGCTGTGCCTTCAAACTGGCCTCGCATCATGCTTAAAGATGAAATGGTTCCCAAACACATGGCATGCATGGGCCCGCAAATTAATTACATGGATGTTCAGAAAATGAGGCTGTGGCCGCCATTTCTTTGCAAAAATCCAGAGACTGTCCCTTGACCATTTCTTCTCGCACCAACTCCTGGGCGAGTGTTTTTTCTTCATCATGAATCAGGGAACTCAAACATTCAATATTTGCCTGCACAACGACTTTTGAGCCCCTGGCACACGCAGCTTTAGCCTTTTCAGTGTCCAAGTACTTGCCACCCACAGTGATGACCTCGACCCCGTCCTTTTTGAAGGCCCAGATGTTAGAGTGTTTGTAGTAGTACACAGCACCGATCTTAGGCTCCCCAGTCTCATTGCCTGGACAAACAAAGGGCCGACTGGCCACAACCAATGCTCCCAAACAAGTTGAATCTGAACTCTGTCCACTGGAAATCTCTTCTTGGGAAACTCTACGCGTGATGGACTAGTAGTATTGCTCAAATGAATCTTTGTAGTGAGGATATTATGGCCTGTTCCCGAAGAGGCTGCAGCAGTGGCTGCAGGGCGTCTCAGCGCAGAAGGTCGCTTCATAGCGGGAGAGCCTTCGTCCTCAGCATCAGCAGCCGTAGCAGCTGCAGCAGCATCACGCTCAGCAGCAGGCTCGTCAAGCTCGGCGCCCGCACGCTTTGGACTTGGCTCGTCGGGCACAAAAGCAGCGGGACGTTTCTTGGGTGTTTGTTTGGCGGTCCCTTTTGCCTTCGCCTTTCCTTTGGCTTTTGCCTTTGCCTTCTGCAGCGGGATCTCCTCCTCCTGGTATGAAAAATGGATTGCGCTGAAAATAATTGACTTAGTACTTGATGTCAATACACGCGCGCTTTTGCCATTTCAATGCCATTTCAACAAAACTAAGAGCAACAGCCCTTGTCCTCATTGTCCGAGACAGTGGTCACAGGCGGCAGCACACTCATTGCTGACTTGAGGCTAGAACCGGACACCCTAGACCCACTCTTGAATGCTTCACAAATGGTAGCGAATTGGGTCATGAAGGGCACGCCGGCGCATTCAAAAAGCACAACCCCACGAACTTCTCTGTAACAAGAACAAACGGGGCTCACTTCATATCGCAATTTGCCTGACTTACTTGAACTGCCAGCCGGTCAAGTTGGCGATTTCCATGCCAACTGTCATGGTCCACTTTGGATCGGTCTCAAAAAAAGGGACCAGCGTGCAAGCCACCGTTGCAGTCACACCAGAAAGCCTGAAGCAATTCATGGGTTTTCTTTTCATCTAGGTAGTAGCTTCACCTAGTGGAGGAATCTTTGTACTGTCATGTACTGCTGTCATGGCCGTGCACGGACGAGGAAAAACTTGCCTGCCAAGGCTCAGACTTTAACTCCAATCACTCACATGAACCATAACAAACCAACATAAATCACGAAGAACTTGAAATGACGACCCTGGCTGGCAATCCGCATCACAGCTTGACCAAAGTACCCGGGGGGATGCTGAGAGCGCAGGTGAGGTAGAACTTTGGCTTGACTGGGATGATTTTCGGAGTTGAGCTTCCAGCTTGTAGCTGCACCTGCTGAATTCAAAGCAAGCGCTCAGCAAGGACAGTACTTGGTACTCAGATGGTCAATTCAATGTAAGTATAGAATAGCCAACATCAAACAAATTGTTTCTTCCAAAAATGCAACAACTGCCTCCCAGACCACTGCAGCAGTCTTCGAAGTATCTTGGCGTGGCACATGCTGCAAATTGCCTTGGAAAACGGCTCCCAAACTCCATGGTTTGTGAGACTGATGATCGAAGTTCGCTGCCAAATTGTTAGGCTTGTAGCAATTGGTCTTCCCGGAAGAGGTGGCTGTCAAGTTGTAGCGGTAAGGAACGAGTGACGGATCTCCTCCAGCCTCAACAGCCGCACACAAAATTTCCTAGCGACAAGAATTCTGAATTGCATACCCTACTGCCAAACTTTAGGCTGCCAACCGACCTGGTTCGCCGACGACTTCTGGGTAAGCTCATGGTCCCATATGCCAAGATCTGCGATTCCACGCTCTCGCGCCATTTTGCAGACAAATGTGCATAGTGGCATTGGGACTTTGTCCAAGGCAACAAGGGTGAGGTCGGACATCAATCGCCACGGCAACACGTGGGATTCATCTTGCCCAGAGCCTTGGCTAGAAGGTTTCAAACAAAACTGACAAATAGGTTGACCTCTGACTGAGCAAAACTCCTGAAACAAATAAAACACAGCAAAACAAAATTTACAACCTGGCACTGTTTTGTTCAGGCCAGTCGCCACGAACGAGCTTGACTTCGAAACTTCCCGTGTTGAAAGCGAACAGCTCGCCTGCCTCAACCTCCAGAGTGTTGTCTGTAAAGTTGCCCAGGTAGATTTTGAAGTCCTTCGTAACAACAATTGTCGGCTTATTGCCCCTCCCAGGACATGTAGCCAACCTCAGGCACAACTTCAAAAAGCAGGACATTTTGTCACTTGTTGCCCAAACTGTTTCGCAGTCATGAGGCTTCGGGGAACGTGGATAGAAAACTCATTTTTTAAGTATGACAAAGCAGCTTCTCTTCAGAAAAATCCTGCGTTTTGATCTGCGCAAGATCCACCATCCTCGTCAGATCCAAGAGGTTCTCTCCTGTGAAGTCGGGGCTTCCCACAGCTCGCGCAGTCACAGGGCTCGGCTGACCACTTTGCGTTGTGGGAGCTTCCTCTGACGCTGGCCACATCGCCTCCAAGGCAGTCTTGAGCTTCGATATCTCGGCGTGGTGGTGGGTCCCCTCAGCGAATTTCTGCAACAGCGCGGCTGGAAAGCTTGGCCGGTCCCGCTGCCAAGTCAAAGTAGAAAGCCTTGGAACCTGCGCTGGATCACGGGCACGCGCTTTCGGTGGCGTTGTGGGGCTGGCATCCCAGGATGTATACACCATCTCCTCGACCATCTGGATGGCATCCTTTTGGGACTCTTTCACAAGCCCCAGGTAGCTGATCTGGCCCCACTCCCCAGCCAGCTTTTTGGAACAAACTGCTCTCCCAAATTCTGCATACCTGCAAAGGAGAGGTTCACAAGGGACGCCACCCCAAAATTGAAAAGTGAAAAATGCAGCCTAACTTGAAACCAAGGTGTTCGAATACCTATTAATAGTAATAGTGCTTGACAATTTGGACTTGGGACGAGCCTGTTGGGAAGGATGTCGAACACCACAACGCGATCCTCTTCACGAAGCGGTAGCCCCTTCATGTAGCCTTCAATGATGCTGACGTGTACTGGGAGCCCTTTCCTTGGAGAACGTTTGGACATTGAAAACCAAATGACTGTGTTTTAATGCTTCTGCCGAACATTATCACGCCGAACAAAAACATAAAAAATAGATTATATAACCTTTGTTGGACACAGGCATAGGGTCTGTTCTGCCCTTGCTGTGGCCCCAGGACGGTTGTCTGGGTCGTAGCCACACATGTCCATGACCCTCACAAGTTTCACTGGACCGATCGCACTGGGCGCAGTCCACGAAGAGGCTTTGGGGTCCTGGACAATCGAGATGCAAGCTTGACTTCCCCCGCGTCGGTCTTTTTCGGTTGCATCTGCCGGCTTCTCGAGTACCAATGCGACATTGTTGGTGACATCGAATCCACCACTCAACAAAGTATCCTCGATCAGCCTGCGATGCTTGACCAGCGCACCTGAAGTGGTGTTGGTCTGTGGCACTGGCAACTGGATGTGGCCCAAATTCCGGCTCGCCATGCCAAGAGTGGTAGCCATTGTATTGAGGGCGCTCATAAGATGCTTGGAATTCGCCGGGAAGATTGTGGCATCCAAGGTTACAAAAACGAACCTCCGTACCCAAAAGCTTTGACAAACCATGCTATTACCTAGTCGTTTTCATGTTGCCTGACAACAACGCTAAAGGTGAGAAGCTTGCTCCAGTAAAGAAATAAACAATTTAGTTGCGAGATTGGGCTGCAAACCCAAAATGAGCCCACTAATAGCAAAATTAACAGAACACGGCCATTCAAAAGTAAAACTATGTCGGGAAACGCATCACCACCATTCTGCGTCTTCATTGAGACATGCTGGGCGAGGTCCCGGACGGCGTAGGTCATGGCATCATCCACCACCACAAAGCGGCAGTTCTGCTCCATCCAATCGAGTGTGTGCTGTTGGCCTTTCCTGGCATTGCCAAACTTGAATCAATGCCAAAAACCATCGTTGGCCCATAAACCACAAATAATTATGCCTGTCACGTCCTAGCACTCTTACATCAGTCAATGTGGTAGCAGCTACAGCTTTCAGCCAACCCCTTGAAAATCTTTTGAGTTCGGTTCTTACTGAGTCTCTGCTGGCGGGTCCGCAAGTACTGCACATCAAGGGCAGCTTCATGAGCTTCTTTCTCCTTTGAAGGTAGGTGCATCTTCAAAATTTCCATATCGGCTGCCACTTTGGCCTGAAGCTGCTCCAGGGTCGCATTCGCAACCTTCTCCGCCAGGTCTTTTTCCTTCGCCTCCAGCTCTTGCGAATTGCGCTTTTCAATCTCTTGGGCCACAGTCCTGGGGCAAGCAAGCAGAACTTCTAACTCGCTGTTTGAAACAATTGGAAGCTAGAAACCTTTTTGTTGGTCATCCATGAATGCTTTGGGCATACCCCCGTTCCTCAAGAATCCAACAGATTCAAGACCCCCCGGTGGGACTGTGGTCTCCAGCGCGTGGGTAATATCCGGATCCAAATATCCGGCCATGAACTGATCATGCATGGGCTGGGCAACCTTGTCGTACTCTGCTTGCGGAATCGAAGTCTGCAGGAGTTGCATGAAGTGGATGAAACCACCGCAAACAGCGTGCAAATTCGCTGTCTCTCGAAAAGCCCACGCTTTGCGAAGGGTGGGAAGCGATTTGTTCCAGTCTATGCACATGCGCTTGATCAGCAGCAATGCCTAGCAAAGTTTGATCGCAATTAATGCAAACCAGGGTTACTGTCCTCTTCCCTACCGAAAGTATTGTGTTTTTCCACTGTGAGCAAACCAGCAGCCAAAAAGCCAGGCCAACAGCAACAACACCACCACCACCACCAACAACTACAACACTAACCACAAAGGATTCTCGCACTCTGAGAAAAAAATGAGTACAGTATAATATACAAGGCAATGGGCCAAGTCGTTCTTGGGATCCCCCTTGTTGGTGAGAGGCCCTTCCCATGCACTCCACGTACCCAATCCCGATGTGAATGCGTCGTTGAAGACCTCTTTTCCTATCGTATCGTGCGAAAGAAATGCACGCATGCCGCGTGAACGGACAGCTTCCCGAAGCGCAGCAACAACAGTGGCGGGCACGTTCTTGCGCAGGTGGTAGATCGCGCTCGCCTCAGCCTTCCCGATGTTGAAGCCTCTTTGGACAGCAGCAGCTGAGTTCCATACCTTGCAGTTACAGACTTAAGCCGGCATTACCTTTCCTGCCTTTCCTGGTTAAAATGATGTTTCATCAAATTCAGATTTAGAAAGTGACTCTTGCACAGCATAAAGCAGCTGAAACACATTCTCGGCTGTCTCAGAAGTTTTGGCACGCTCAAGGACGTCAATCTGTCTCATTAGATTGAAACAATGGGGCGGTCTGCGCGTGCTTGTGGACGCAAGAGTAATGCCTGCTGGCCACGGTCTGATTTGAGTCACAACTAGCTGAGTAGACGGAAATTGAAACCAGCTCCCACTACGAGAAAAACAAAGGAAAACTAAAAAGTTTGCCTCGCGAAGCCAGTACTTGGTCTTGAACATGGTTATATTGGCCGACCGTAGTGTGGACCGTGCTCATGGAGGCCTGCAAGAAGGAGATTGGACGAGATTGGACAAGTCACGGCTTAAAATCATTGTGTGAAAATCACATCAAATGGCGACCCTGGCCTTGTACTGATTTGACACCACTGTCAAAAGATCAAGGCATCTGACCGCTTCTGCAACAATCAAGCAAGTCACGCTTCGGCGCCAACCTTTCACATAGCCAACAGAGAAAGGGGCCAATCGGATGCCTCACGGAGATTTTCAAGCCACACAAAGCACAAACAATCCGAAAATTAATTTGAGAAGTTGTCATTATGAGGGCCAGAAAACTCAGAACCAAGCCAGAATTCGGGAGCTCCGGCAAAGCAACATACTTCGACTCCAAAAACGCCGAATCAGGTGTTGTCACTGCCAGTCGCTCAACGCCCGGCAGGTCTGGGTCCGTTCGGAACCTAAGCTTTGAAGCAACTTTACAATGGAAAATCTCACGAAAATTCCACACAGAACCTGGGTCAAAAATGGCACCTGCATGAAGCGCTTCTGATTGATGAACGACGTGAGAACAAAAACTTGCTCTTAGGACAAGTTGAAAATTTGCAGGGTGGGTCACGAATGGAACCAAAACCATAAAGTATGTGAATGGATGATTTTATGAGATGCTCTTAAAATAATGAGGCAATGGAGATGGTGGAATCTTGGGAGGGATTACTTAGAAGATCGTCACACACACACACAAGCTGTGGATGTTTGGGCAGTGCGCAGAAACATACTGGAATTACACATGTCAGTACGTCTTTGTGGTGCTGTTGGAAAAACGAGTTGCCCTTCGACCAAATACATCTCAGCCAATGTGTAAAGCTCATCCGGTTCCAAGATGGAACTCAACCCAAAGTCTGCCCGCCATGCCAAGTTCCAAGGCCGGACAACATGTGGCCCCTGCGTCAATTCGTTGCAGTAGGAGTACCTTTGCCGGATCGGCCACACATTACATGGGAATTTGGATGAGCTTTGGACTTGAAAGTCTTCAATGTTGAAATAACGCAGCAATAACTTTGATGGCAATATATTTGATGGTACAAGTCCCTTGCGCCTCGGATTGGGTGGAAAAGCAGTGTCCAGCCAGTTTGCAAAATCGAGCTTAGCATCCTGCATGCTTTGCGAAACAAAACGTGTTGTAATTACTTACTTCACACCGCCAAACGTTAGCACGCGTAAGCAATCCTTGGATCCATACTTCTTGTCCAAATACTTGTCCGGCCCACCAACCGTCGTTACATGGTCTTCAAGCCTTGGTTAAACTATGATAAATCGATGTTAAGCGGCACTGGAAAATGTCAAGTTTCCACTTTGGACAGGCCCCCAAATCTGACCCCAGAACGTCCATATTGTTATTTGTTTTTCATAGCAGATTTCTTGAGGTTCTGGGGTCAGATTGGGGACCCCCCAAAGCGGAAAATTAGCACTGGAAAAAGTGCGAACCTGAACCTATGCGATCAAATTCTGAACGCAGCTGGAGAGCCACTTCACGATGCGGGCAACTTCAGGGCAACTGGCCTCCAAGTTTGCGCTAGACTGCATCCTGGCCATTTTTGCTTTCGCCTGCCCTGAACCACCTGAATTTCTCCTCTTTGGCGCCATGATAACTATGAATGAAGAATGCCCAAAACGCTTGGGCCAAATACCCCCTCGCCCTCGTATTTCAAAAAAAAATCGCAGAACTGAAAATGATTCACGTTGCAATTTGCAAACACATGGCGACAGCAGTGCTCCCACAAGATCACGTTTAATTTACTGAGACTTCACAAAATTTGCAGATGAAACCCTTCACGCTATTATACGGCCAGCTTGCTTTTCACAAGACACGAACAAAATTCAATCTGTGAGGTCTTTCAAAAACTGGCTGCACTCGCACTTGACTTATCAAGCATTCTGGGACGTGGGATTCTTCGCCCAAACCACGCAGCCACCTTTGGGTTTGAACTCTTGTGGCTTCTCATATTCAAATGGCCTCTCAAGCACCCAGGCAAACACCTGTAGGTACGAGGCCAACACGGGAAAGGCTTCCAGACTACTGACTTGATGTTTTTCCATGTGCCGTGCCATGAACATGTAATTCTCCGGATCGCACAAAGGAGGGGCCACAAAACCAGAGCGGTTTTCCGCCACCTTGATGCAGTCAACCACGAAAACTTCTCCCAGCAGTAGACATGTTCCAGTGGGAGATGATTTTGCCGTGCATGCAATGCCGATCCGTCCACGGATGTTGCAAGACTTGTTTCTCAGCTCCCACGTTTTCCCACAACGGAAGATTCGTTCACACCACTGGTAGTCAATCAACAGCACCTTCTCCGGGGAAGCCGCCATGCTGCACAAAACTCCGAGCAAATAATAACCGATACAAAACGCTAGACAAAAGGTGTCGTGGTTGCTCACGCTAAATCACTTAGCATGTTTGCACACCTCAAGCCTACAGTAATCTCAATTGAGCACTCAATTGAGCAAATGGGCGGCAACATGTTGTTGGAAAGCTGCTGTTTCCTTCATCCACGCAAAGTCAGGAGGGGTGTGAAACACTACAGACCGCTGAGTTTGGCGCGTTACCAGAAACACGCTTCAGGAAAGGTGCTCGTCTTCAACTGCTCGTAGTAAATAAGATAACAGCATTGATTTTATATCCCAGAGCAAATGAATGCACACATAGCCTGTAAGGGTGGGCAAAAACATGTTGGACGGATTGTTTTTAAGTAAGTTGCAGATAAGCATGGAAACACCTTATCATATTAACTTTTCAAACATTGCCATTTGTAGGCCTGATGATATTAACTTTTCAAACATTGCCATTTGTAGGTCCCAGCAGAACCTACCAACAACATCTATTAGGGGGATTCAAGAAGGAGCCCACAGCAAGAACCCATGTTAGCCCTAAATCGGAAGAAAAATTGCAAAACAGCACAAATCAGTTCATGAACTTTTTGAAATGCAGCCGTTTGATGCTTAAATAAGAATGTCACAGGTCACAATCAAATAAAGAAATCTGATATCCAGCTAAACACCATGTTTATGACAATTTTTATTGTCTCAGATAGCTTGCACGGCTCAACCCAATCTATAGACTACCGCTTGTCACACACAACTCAAAAATGCTTACAAATGTCTTCAAATTAGATATTGAAAGTAAAAATCTGTCTCAACCAAATTTGGAAACGTGTTTGACCCGTCTGTAAATTTAGAATTTTTGAGAAACCAATTTTGATCAGAACAGTCTCTCAAGCTGATTGAGAAACGGGCGTTGGTCAGACCATCTCCAAACATGTTGAGAGACGGATCTCTGTCAGATCCGTCTCAAAATTTGGCTGAGAGACGGGTCTGACCAAGATCCGTCTCTCAACTCTATTTGGAAACGGGATTTGGTTTTCCAAATTTGGCTGAGAGACGGATCTGACCAAGATCCGCCTCTCAACTCTATTTGGAGACGGGATTTGGTGTTCCAAGTTTGGTTGAGAGACGGATCTGACCAAGATCCGCCTCTCAACTCTATTTGGAGACGGGATTTGGTGTTCCAAGTTTGGTTGAGAGACGGATCTGACCAAGATCCGTCTCTCAACTCTATTTGGAGACGGGATTTGGTTTTCCAAATTTGGTTGAGAGACGGATCTGACCAAGATCCGTCTCTCAGCTCTATTTGGAGACGGGATTTGTTTTTCCATTTTTTGGTCAGATCCGTCTCTCAACTCTATTTGGAGACGGGATTTGGTTTTCCAAATTTGGTTGAGAGACGGATCTGACCAACATCCGTCTCTCAGCTCTATTTGGAGACGGGATTTGGTTTTCCATTTTCTGTTGAGAGACGGATCTGACCAAGATCCGTCTCTCAACTCTATTTGGAGACAGAATCTGAGCGCTGCCAAAAATCCATCTCCAAATGCATGCCCTGAAAACATGCGATTGAGAGACGGATCCTAGGTAGGATCCATCTCTCAACCCCAGTTTAGGCTGGCAATTGAATTTCCTAAAGTCAAGGCC
>CAXIVM010003042.1:67200-138200 GCA_964035705.1 Porites rus | reverse complement strand
ATATAAAGTAAAAAAACATAGTTAAAAACAAAAAAAACCTTAGTGCAGTTCGCACTTCTGGTCGTAGCAGGTGCTTGGATTTTTGGCCACGGAGGCGATAAGGGAGATCTGCCCAAACTGTGGAGCTTATGATAGCATATGATAGCTTATGGCTATGAAAAAAACATCGGGGCAGTACTGAGCTCATGGCGGCCTTCCGTTTAGAAGCTTCGGTTCCTTGGACACGTACAACGCAGGCCGTCACATTCTCAACGCTCTTAGACGCGCACCGAAAGCTGTTGAGCGACAGTGTTGCCTTAAGTGCGTGAGGACGCGCAAAAGCTGTTCTGCAAGTTGTCTGTTTTGGCTTCGTTTCGCTTGTATCTCATCCCATGCCATACAAACCCTAGATCTCACTCCCTTCATCCCTTGTGCATAACGGGGTGACCTTGGAAGCCCATTTGTAGATCATTTGAGGGAGGCCCACTTTGGCACGAAGTGAAAGCATCTCCAAGAAATGCATCTACAATGTGAAAAGTTATCTTTCAAAAGCATCCAAGCTTGAAGGGGTCCTTCTATATCTGACAGGCCCAGAGCCGGGCATTTTGAAGAGCTGCCCTAAAACTTGCCGTGTTGTAATTTCTGAGATAGTCAGAGGAGGCCATTTGTAGTCTGACGTTATCTTGGTGTATCGCTTGTGGTGCAGCAGTATCTCCTCAACCCCTTCCCTTCTGCTTGGCAAGGTGTCACAAAGTCACTTACTGTACAAAATGATGCTAGTTACTAGTACAAAATGCGTGGCCTTGGGCCTCTCAGTTACAGAAGGGCCCCTTCAAGGCAAACAACTGTGCTCACAGTGCCGGGATGGAAACCAAAGCTTCAATCTGCAGAATCCATCGGCAAACTCTCAATGATTTGCCCGACACCCTTCCCCCACATGTCCTGAGGTTCCAAGAAAAATGCAGCACTACACAATGGTTCTTGGATAGAGCATGCAGTTCTACAAGATGACTGACACCAAAAACCTGTGGCAGCTGACCACTTGTACAACTGTCCTTTTACGCAAAGCTGGTTTACCTCTTGCTTTGCACAAAACATCATTCCACCCAACATGACTACAATATAGTAAAAAAGACAAACAACAACAAAACAAAAAAGCTATAGTGGCCTCAAGGCCTGCCGTTTCGTAGTGGAATGCACACAAGGATGACCCTTCACACAATGCAAAAGTTATGTGAAAAAACAAAGGAATTTGTGTGCATGCGTGCTGTCCATCGCTGTACACTGTACACGTTCACTGACAGTTGGACAGTTGAGTGTAGCACGGATTTCATCGATCTTGTCAGGAAAGCCTTCCCTGTTGGCCTTCGTGTAGTCATCTGGAGCCACATCCTTGCGAGCACTAGTTGCACACATCCTGAAGAAAGCGCCTCAGAAAAAGCGAAAAGTTCTGCACAAATCTGCACAATGTGTTTATAGTAATCAATCACCAACAGCATACCCGGCTTTCTTACAGGATGGACTACCCTGGTTGCACAGTTGTGGAGACGGTCAAAGCCCCACTTCAGCTCCTCCGCTAGCTTGGGCACACACCACACCTGCACAGTTGGTCAATCGTTGGTCAATGGCGTGACTTGTGGATGATCAACAACTGCAAGATTGGTGTGTAGTCAACTGTGGTGATCTTTGTACCCAAATGGAAGAGAATGCATTTAAAGGCAAACATCACATCCAAGTGCAGTTGCCGCAAGGCTGGCCTTGGGCGCTGCCTGGCGCAGGTTGAACATGGTTTGATCTCTCAGTCACGAAGGGAACCAAATGGTACAAATATTGGACAAATTAAACATTGAATGTAATCGAAATTCTCTGCGGCATTCACATCATTACGATCATTGGAGGAACGGTCAACTCATGGTGTCCTGCCAATGGAGTCAGTGAACTGAGGAGATCTGAGGAGTGCGTCACAGCTTGGTGATCCAAGAGCTGCTTAACTCACAAATGGATACAAATTGAGCATCTGCTTTAGGCTCCCACCTCAAAGGAGATTTCGATGGACTTTCGGATGTCGTTGCGCTTTTGCATCGCCTCGCTTGGTTTTCGCATCAAAAACAAGTACAGTACAGTATGTATCATGTTGCCACCTGAGCCAACAAATTCTATCAGTGTTTTCGGCCAGCTCAAAAATGCACCGGCCTCGGCATGTTGATCTGTCTCAGCATTAACCTCATCCTGTTTGCCGGAAAAGAATATGTGGCTAGTCACTTGTCAACACGAACACATTGAAACCCCTAAATTCACCTGAAGGAATATATGTTTGCGTGACATCAGGCATGCCTCTTTGTCAAAAATAATGCTCCTGCACTCGGCCTGCCATGCGGCCGTAAACGGGCAAAGCTTCCAATCAAAAGTCTACAATATCTTCAGACGTTCCGTGTTTTCCGATACGCTTGGAATCTGTAGATTTTGTGTCCTTTCTTCAAACTCATCTTTCAACATCTTCCGATACTTTACCACCGCTCTTGATGAACTCTGCCGGCATCCCGACAGAGTAGGCCTCATCTTGTGCACAGTCGCGGAGAACGATGTGCAAACAGCCGAACAGGCCTCGCCGATCCTGGCCGAACAGATTTGCCGATGAGAGTTCAATGTTCGCTAAGTTCACCCATGGACCTGCTTGAAAATCGAACTAGTAACAAAGGGCATCGCTACTAGTAGCAAGGACGCTACTAGTAGCTCCTGGCCTTACTACTAGGAGCAAGGGCGCTACTAGGAACAATGGGCATCGCTACTAGCCGCTAGTTACAGCAACCAGAGAGGCCAGTGCGAAAATCGACCACGGTCTGAAGAGGTCGAGACAATGGAAATCAATGGAAGCACCTTGCGTTCAGCAATGCAATTGCCTGCCATCATCAACAGCTGCAGTGACCTTGGCTTACAAGCATTTTCACGGGAACAAGCAGCACTTGTCACTTGTCAAGTCCTCCCATAGATGTGATTTTCACCCAATAGATGTGATTTCACTAGTTGAGACTTCAACCCTTTATCAAATCTCTCAGAGCCCTGCTCTAGAATTGCTTCAGATGAAGGCCCACCGGGACAAACCTCCATCAGTAGCACTACCTGGACGTGGAAGACTTGTGTACGTTTAAACATGTGCGGGGGGAGACAGGATCGGAACATTGAATGTTCAAACATACTCTGCAAAAATCGGTAAACTTTGGTACGGAGACTGCAAAATATTACTGGATATAGTTACACACCAAAAAACCTGTTCTCTCTGTTGCGCCTTGGACACTATGAGCAAAGGCGTTGCAATTTTCAAGTCTTGCGCCAATCCTGACGAAAAACTACAAGGGAATGCTTCCATTGAAGAGAGGTGGAGATCATTGAAATGAACTCAAGCAGAAGACACAACGGCGTGGTTGGGTACTCTCTTGCTTTCATCAAGAGAGGAATCACACCAATTCTCACGAAGAATGGCAACCGAGGTGAGTTGAAGTCCTTTGTCGCCTTGCCCCTCAAGGTCCGCGAAAGCAACTCGCGGCCTCCCACAAGAACCGAAAATTCAATAGAAGGTCAAACAAAACAAGAAGGACACAAAATGCAAAGAATAAGAACACTTTTCACTGGCGACATCAACACTGGGTGCTGAGCCCGCCCTTCTTCCCACCCAGCTCTTCTACATCAACAAGCCTCGGCATGTTGCCAAAGCAATGAATCAGGCAACATTGCTACTACATTGATTAAGAAAACCCTCTCAGAATGGTTTTGCATCTCCATATATGGGGTGTTTTTAGTTATTCACCAACAGTCAACATAAACTAAAATATCTGGTCCAGCCTGGACGACAAATCCACACCCTTCGTAAAGCTGCGCGCCTGCCAGTTTGGCCCATCTTTTGATTTGTCTGATGACGACTGATGGAAAAATACCATGCACCACAAATAAGAACAATACATGCAGTGGCAGTGGCAGGACTTATCAATATGGGCTCTAGTAATACTAGTACTACCACCAAGACCACGACCACTACTACCACCACCACCACCACCACGACGACTACTACTACTATCCTTATATATCTACATCTACATCATTCTACATCTACATACTCAAACACTACTACTACTACTACTACTACTACTACTACTACTACTACTACTACTACTACTACTACTACTACTACTACTACTACTACTACTACTACTACTACTACTACTACTACTACTACTACTACTACTACTACTACTACTACCACCACCACCACCACCACCACCACCACCACCACCACCACCACCACCACCACCACCACCACACCACCACCACTACCACTGCCACTTCCACTGCCACTGCCACTGCCACTACCACTACCACTACCACTACCACTACCACTACCACTACTACTACTACTACTACTACTACTACCACTACCATTACTACTACCACCACCACTACCACTACCACCACGACCACGACCACGACCGCTACTACTACGACTACTACTACTACTACGACTACTACTACTACGACTACTACAACAACTACTACTACGACTACTACTACTACTACTACTACTACTACTACTACTACTACTACTACTACTAAGACTACGACTAAAACGACGACGACGACTACTACTACTACTCTTGCTACTGCTACTGCTGCTAGTGCTATGGCTACTGCTACTGCTACGGCTACGGCTAACGGCTAATGCTACTGCTGCTGCTGCTGCTACTACTACTAGTACTACTACTACCACTACTACAAGTACTACTCGTACTACTGCTACTACATATACTATCATATACTACTACAACTGCTACTACTACTACTGCTGCTGCTACTACCACCACGACGACTACTACTACTACTACGACTACTTCGACCACGACCACGACCACGACCACGACCACGACCACGACCACGACCACGACCACGACCCACGACGACGACGACGACGACGGCTACTACCTACGACTACCTACTACTACCTACTAACCTACTTACTACTACTTACTACCACTAACTACTACGAACTACTACCAACTACTACCTATCACTAGCTACTACTACCTACTACTATACTACTAACTACTAGGTCCACTGCCCATAACGGGCTGTGGTGCGACATGACAATTGTCATCAGCAAAATGATTTGGATGTACGTTATTAGCTCGCGGAAGATTCGTTCAGCGTCTTCAAGAATTGAACGGCATAATAATTACATTGGGGAACAACTCCCCTGCGCACTTCGAAGTAGAATTGACCTTTCAACAGCCAGTTCAAGTTGTCCCCAACTATTGAGGTTTTTGGAAGCTTTTAGGGTTATGATGGGTCATGTGATCCATTGTTTGTTTGGGGTCTATTCCATTCTATTCCCACGCAAGCTACTACTACTACTCCTACTACTACTACTTCCTACGTGCATCAGCTACACTTTCCTCATGCATCGTAGACAACGATGTCTTCCAGTTACGTAGACATGACGCGAAGATCACCCGTCTTCTAACAACAAAAGACATTAGATACCCAACGTTATAAGTTATGAGCCTACCAATTACGTTGTGAAACTGTTGCGAAATCGACGACAATGTCCAAAAAAATGCACAAAACACCACGACCCGATGTGGGCGGTGTTCCAGCTACTACTATCTATCTACTACATTCTATATATATTTATATATACTACTAATTATATACAGTAACTACTACCAACTCCTACTCCTACTCCTACTAGCACTACTACTACTACTACTACTACTACTACTACTACTACTACTACTACTACTACTACTACTACTACTACTACTACTACTACTACTACTACTTTTACTACTACTCCTGCAACTGCTACTACTACTTCTGCAGCAAAAGAAACAAACGTTTCAGAAAAGGGTTAAACATGTGGAAACGTTGATAAGCAATGCTCTGGATGCGAGCGTTGTGCAAATATTCAAGAAACTTTAACAAAACCAAAAGCGTCAAAATCACATCGACCATATCATGTCCACAGTTCTCCTGTGATGAAACGGCAAAGCAAGGGTGTCGAAGCAAGCAGTTCATCAGGTAGGACCTGAGCTTGCTGATGTCTGATGATATTTCTTGGTCTTGAACCCGCTTCATGTCCAGAGTATAAGAGAACACGTGACTTCAAGTGTGCAACAGGTAATACGGTATGACGTGTTGACCCCGTTTGTTCTGTTTGTTTCTGTCCCATGATTTTACCTGAGAATCTGGGATTGGAGCTTTCCCGTCCTTAAGCGGCCGCAAACCATGGCCTCAAACAATCACCACTCATCAGGAAAGAGAAGAAACCGGACTCGAGCAAACAATCGTCTCTGTCAAGCATTCGCTGGCTCTTGTTCACTCATGATTCACTCGTGTTCTCCTTTAATGGGATGAAGTGACTGTAAACCATCCTAAACCTATCCGAACAGCCACAAAATGTAAACGCCAATCGGATCTCTGCTTGGCCTCTGACAACATTCACTTGTCGTTGCTCGGACTTTAGAACGTCATTTGCCTGGAAGCTTAGTCAGAAAGTCGCATGACTTCCTTTGACGTTTGGCAGGAAAGAAACTAGAAACGTTTCATCTTGTTGGCAATATCCTGCTGGCAAAAGCCTTGGTGATACATCACCAATCAGTACTTGGTCTATCAATGAGTTCATGCCAACGTCATTGTACCAGTCATTGCCTAGTTTGCGGCATCTGCTTCAGGGTTAGCTTACTTCATCTGACACTGCTTTTTCCACGCTCGAATGCAGCCAATCTGTGCAGGCAAATTGCATTAAGAAGTCGTGCGCAACTTTGAGGCTCAATCTTGAGGCCAATGCAAGGAAACGCGTTGAGAGCCGCTTGTGTGGTAGACACAACTGCCGGAGCGGAGTCGACCGAAAAAATCAGTCTAGGGCACCATACAATATATGCCGCAAGTGTCACATTCCTGAAATCCACATCCAAGCCGTCCCATCCCATGGAGTGTGTGCAAGAGTCATATAGAATCATCCCATTTCATCAGCCAACATCAGAATGATGGTGTCCAGTTCCAAACAGTTTCTTGAAAGCAGTGGCACATATGTGCCAACGCACTTCAGCAAGGCCTGTGAACCTTGCCCAGGCAGGATCCTCAGGAAAGGCGATCGGGCTCTGAATCAGCGGAGCGACGAGGGTGACTTTTCAGGGAATTGCAAAGGATTCAGGCCGCTTTGCTTCGACAAATCCAAGTGGTCAATCTCCTTGTCCAAAATATTTTTGAAGCAACTCCTTGTTCGCAATGATCCGTCCACCCATGACTTTGTCCTTTGAAGGGATCAGCTGTGCGGCACCATTTCTTTGGTACTAAACTCAAATACACTATCTATTAAGTGGGGGCCCCATCTCGTTTAGACTACTTAAGTAGGATGTCATGTCACAGCATCTCGTTCAGACTACTTTAGTGGCAAATCACACTATCTCGTTCAGCTATTTTAGTGTCATCAAGCAAAAGTATCTCGTTTATGTGAGGGCCCTATCTCGTTCACAAGCGAATACTGATGATAGACAAGCAAATAGAGCATGCCGTAGACTACTTTAGTAATTGAAGCCCAAATAAAAGTGGCTGCTCAGCTGATGACTCAGACTGCACAGTCCCCCATCTGACTATGTGATGTGGTATGGTGGGCGGTGGTGACGTGGCATGTGGTGATGCAATGTGTGGCGCGTTAGTGTGTGGAGAAGCGTTACATCATGATTTTGTGTTTTCTTAGTTGTGCTGTAATGATTGCACAGAGGTGATGTGGTATATTCTATGAGTAAACGCATCTCTACTGTTCCCATACTACTTATTGCATCTTATTTTATCCTGAATTGCAAGCATTCCTAAAATTCAACTCAACTCAACTCGATATCCCTGCGTTTCTACGATTATTTCTGTATTCAACCCGTTCAGAAAGTCTTCCGCAAGGGCAAACCACAGATAACTAATTGTCTATCTGCCACGTGTTGTAACTGGGAACGTTTCTCATCGAAACTTCCTCTTCATCTTGAAACATTCCTTTTTTGTTTGCTTGGAAACAGGGTAATGAAATAACTATGACTCGTGACGAAATCATATGAAATCCAGCAGCGCATTCCGGCCTTGGGTTGAGGAACATTTTTCCCCTCGCGTACCACGAGAGACGGCGGATGAAGGCCGACTTCTTGGAGGAAGTCTCATCGGTGGATGTAGCAATGAAAGCGCCTCGTGGGCTCATGGTCCGTTACCGCAGCGGCAGCACCGGCCGTGCTTCAACATGCTTAAACATTTAGGCAAAAAAATCGTACATCTAAGGCTTTCAAAAGTCATGAGGCCTGTGCAAACAATTCCGGTCCCGGGGGGCGTGTATGGCACTTATATAAGTCAACTGCTTGCTACAATCTTTAGTCATCTCCGCCTGAAATTGCTCGCGTATCTCAGCTACCCGGCCATCTGTTCGATGTCCAGTGTCTTTCCATCCTCGTGAACTTGCGAACGATCTTCGGGTGGGACCTCTGGAACATAACCCGTCAAGGCAGGTACTCCAGTCGTGACATCTGCCCTTCATATCTCTGCATCTCAGAAAAATCTCATCTCTCCAGTATTGAGATCTGTAATCGAAACCCCTGGAGCTACTCGCATCGTTGCCAAGAAAGAGGGTTGGTGAGCTATGTCAGGTTGGAACCACTCATCCTCCTTGTCAAGGCCAATGTCTATTCCTTCTAAATCAACCTCGTCGATGCGCTCGTTGGAGGATCCAGCCACTTCACTCAAACAAACAGCTGCTTCACCTCCTTGGGTGTTCCCAAAAGGAGACAAGTTTGGCAACTCATCGTGGGCGGCCGCTCCATGATTCATGCGATATTCCTCTGTGTGCGTGTCTTTTTCTCTCTCTCTCTCTCTCTCTCTCCCTCTTTCTCTCATGTTCCCTTGTCTGTTCATGTCAACGTTCTCATCAGTGTCTGCTTGATCATAATATATGTTACTGTAACTACTTCAAGTTGGACTTCGAGGGTCTGCTCATGTAGCTGGACCTTTCTGCAGCTGCCCTATATCTTCATGAGCAAAAGCGAAGGTGCTGCCAAGTCATGGTGGAAACATGAAGCGGTCCTTGGCAATAATGGCGAAAGATTACAGTATATAGTATATTATAGTTGTTTCACCAAAGGACACTGGAGTTTGATGGAATTTGGATGAGTACAGTAACATACGGTAACCCTTTGGTTTCGTGAGTGATCGTGAGTGCACCCATCCCATTCCTTCCCCAATGAACCGGAATACATCAGTATCATATAGTATCATTATATCAAAACTTTGATCATCCCTCGCGTCTTCAACTTGGGAGGACATGGTTCCAACATGTTGGAGCACGCGGAAGGGTCACTCAAGAGGAACTTCGTGATTGAACATCCCATTCCTGGCAAAAACTCACAGGCAAATTTTGTTGAGACTCCATCGAAGATTCCATCCGAACTGGTCGAATTGGGATCAGACATTTTGGTGTACTGTATTTCGATTGTTACTGTATTTGGCAATGAGCTGACCTGCCCACCTACACCACTGACCCCAGTGGAAGAATCGTAGCATCTGGGGTACATGCGTTGCGGTGGATTATATACGAGAGGCTATGGCTATGGCTACAAGCAGATATGACATGAATACTGTCTTCATGCGGATATTGATTTCTTTGGTGTTGCTTCTCTCCTTGTGCTTTGGTTAGGAAATTTGTTGGGAGCAACGGTTCTTGAAGAAGACCATGACTTCAAACAGTTCCCTGCAGGTGCCCTTCAGAGCTGTCATCCTTTAAACAGCAAAACAATAACTCTGTCCTTCAGGAAATCTATGAGCACATGTACACAGACGAAAGTCCACACGCTGTTGCGCCTCATCCAGGACAGATAGCCTTAGCTCTTCTGCTGGTACGAGCTGTGATTAAAAATTCCACCTTTGGCTTGAAGTCCAGCTTTTGTTTGGAATGCTCGAGTTTGTGAGGCTTTACTGCCGCAAGATGTTCTCACCATCCATTGAATCAAGTTTTGCACCTAGTTCCATGAGTCTTTATAAGTCCAGGTTGCAGAACTGTCATCCAAAACATGCAAACATCTCCTCCATCGTTCAAGCTTTAAACTGAACTTCTGTGGTTGTGCATCATCCACCAACACTCTCCCAAGCAATCAAAACAGCCACATGGACAATACACCTTAGGAATCGCTGTCAGGGCTTGCAATCTTGTACCAGGCACTGTGGAAAGTTGAAATCACTCGTGATCCAATCATTTCCAGTTGTGACCGTGAAGGTTACTATGCAAGTTTTGGGAGTCTATGAGTTGAAGCTCTAGATATCCAGAAGGTCTCCAATGTGGCCATTGTCAACCTTCGTTGTGGATGGATTCCCAACCATGGTGCACGGATCAACCGATCCTATGCCTGCATTGGCTCAAGGCCGAGCCATTCGTCGTTCGAACGCATGACATGAGTCAGCGAGAAAAGGTGCGATGTGTGTTTGGGTTCGGGTCATGTCCCATGTTCCCTTTCATGCCTCATGTTAGGTTCCCCACATGTTCCATTCTGGTTCAGAATTCCGCATGGTAGCGGAGCACATGGTGCTCATAATTAATTCGATCCAGAACCTTTTGGGGAACCACAGCACTCACATCCGAACACGAGCTCGAGCCATGGGAGACGAATCTGTGAACGATGGAGGTGACCTAGAGATCGTTCACCTCGAGGCCGAAGACGGCTTCGTTCTTTGCCTGCAGTGGTAGAAGCTCCTCATCCTAGTACATTGCCACCAGCTGTTTCGTCTCGATTGGAAGGCCAGTTAAACAGTATGACGCAGTCACTGGTTGGTATGAATAGCCAAATTGTGACACTTGCTGGTATGGTTCAGCAACAACAAGAGGTTATGAAACAAGCGCAAACAGCGTTCCAGGCTCAGCAGGTTCAATTGGATTCTTTGCGCGCTCAAGCCACACAGCTGCCGATTACACCTCGAAAGCCTCGTGACAGTCCATTCAATTTGGACAGCAAACCAATGCCTTCGAAGCCGACGCCCAACGGAGGTTTGTCTTCGCCATTCGAAGCCGCTGCACAGACCACCTCAGGTCAGCAAGCTGCATCCATTGGTGTTGCAAAGTTGGTTTTGCCCGATGGAACTTCCATACCATGAGGCTCATCAGGCGCCGCTCCAGCTGGTACCCAGGTGCCAGGTTCGTCGTCTGGAAGCGGATCGCAGAACTTTCAGCTTGACGCACTGCAAAGGTCAGACAAGTGGCTGCCATCGATGCCAACGATCAACACGTCTTCATGGAAGACCAGGACAGATGAGATTCTGGGCTATGAGAATTTTCTGGAATCACTGACATCGTGGCTGGCTTGGTGTCGGAAAAGTTCAGTCAAGAAGTCAGATTTGCAGCCACCTCGAAAACGATTATTGAACCCCACACTTGGATGACCGGCTCTTCTTGTAAGAACTTGGTGGATTTGGCAAACTTGCTGGAGAGTTTACATGTTCGCTGAGTTAACTTACAAGCTTGCCAAGTTATAACTTGGCGAGGTTGCAAGCCTGCTATGTACTGCTAAGTGCTTTGTCCATGTTGCTGCACATGGGAAGTTGTTGTACATGGGCGTCAAGTACATACTAGTGTGCCATTCAACATGTGAAACATGCTCACCGCTTGTATGTTGTTGCAAGTCCACCGGCCCGATATTGGCTATATACTTCGGTGCCTGTTGCAAGTTACATAGTGCGGTTGGCTAAGTTGATTAGCAAAGTTAGCCCATCTCCCACAAGTAGACTTAGCCAACTCCAATCATGTTCGCTAAGTGCACTTAGCGGATTTGGCCTATGTGTGCTAAGTCACCTTCTAAAGGGCCCAGGACGCTGCGTGAGGTCTGTTTTTTAAAATATAGTATGCTTTTTTGGTGGGTCGTTTTGTTTTGTTTGTTTTGTTTGGTCGTTTCGTTTGTTTGGTGTGGGTCGTTTTTTTGTTTGTTTGTTAGCTCCAACACACTCGTCTGACGCATACCTGATCCATGCCCGCGCCACGGTGTCGTCGGCTTTAAGCTCAACGCATACCGCACGCGCCTGCAGCAGTGACGCATACCTGATCCATGCCCGCACCACGGTGTCGTCGGCTTTAAGCTCAACGCATCACGCTGCCGCACGCATGGCTGATAACCCATGACCACCCAAAAAACAACAATTTTCCCATATTTTCCCCCAACATATGTTTTCTTAGATAGCACGGACCAACTTCCTTCTACTGCAAAAGCTCGGTCTATAAAGAATGTAGGAAACTATAGGAAAGGAAAACAGTAAATACGATATAGAAAAACATAAGACTTGCAAAATTGAATCCACACAACATGAACGCAGCACACAACAGGACTGCCAGGGCTGCCAAAGCCATTGGGCAAAGCGCTCACCTGACATGTCTTGTCGGCTTAAGCGCACACAGCTGGCGCAGGGCACAAAAAGGCTCGCGGAGGCAGGGCTTTTTCAAAGCTCCGCTCTAGGGCACAACAGTCACCGTTTCATGACTATCTTGCCGGACCACAAGGCATTTCACAATTTGAGAAGTCTTGATAAATTTGGGCGCGTCCACTTTTCGAAATTTATTGTCGCCCATGGGCACCCAGGGGGAAAAGCAACTCAAATGCTTTCCATCCACACTCACATGAAACCAAATTCCCCAACTTCTGTTCCGGTGAAAGCTACGTCTTTTGCGCAGCATTTTGTGAAAAGGGTTGACAAACGCTGCCATGGACGCAAGCACTTTGATCCCAGTGTCCAAACCCAGAAAACGGATGACGTGCGCCTGCACTGTGTCGCTGGCTGGCTCTGGAGAATCTAACTCCATCCTCTTTCCACTTGCAAAGTCTCGACAGCGTGCATTTGCGAGAGCACTGCTGATCTCAGAAGGCCGTTTTCGAATGACAGGGTCTTGTTTGCGTTTGTGAAGTTGTTCGCCAGTCGCTTCAGCTCTCGATGCTTTCGTTCGTGCACCCAGCAAGCTAACACTGGATTCTTTTCCAACACAAAAGGTAAATGATTGATGAAGTGGCCTTTTGGTGGCAAATGTTCTGGCCCATAAACACCGACCCGTAGCTGAAGGTACTTGGTGATGGCAGTCTGCAACGTCACTGGGAGATGTCCTGCTCCAAGCGGTTTTTCACCAACAGGTCTAACACATCTGCCAGCGAATAATAGCTAGCAATGGCGCCTTGCACGATAGGCTTTGGGTGATTGCCAACCAATTCTGCCAGCATGTGTCGAATAACTGGATATAGTGATAAACCTTCGCTGGCGCTGCATTTCAGCTCACCCTCTGTATGCTTCTTCAAAACTTTGCGCCCGGTCGTACCCCGCCCTTCTTGTGCGGTTGGGCCACGAAAACTGTGAAAGAAACTCGTGACAATCACTTGGACGGATATTCGCATGTTCCTTCAATGCCTGCAATAGAAGGCCCATTTCTGAGTTCCACAGTCCGGATACTAGAAAACAATGCATCCAGTCGAAACTAATGATATCCACCAATGTGCCACGCAAGTGGTTGAGGAAGCAGGGAGAGCTAAGGGGCCCTCTGGTACATGGTTGAGCCCCAAGGACATTTCCATCTTTTCAAACTTTGCCTTGGAGGTTCGTCCTGCCTTAGCTTCCAACGCTGCCACGTTGTCAAGAATACTCTGGCTAGTGGCAAACACCATCTTGCTGATATCCGTTTCGGTGTGGGGGACCATCCAATTACTGTCATCATGATCGGCTACCTGAAGATGGCGCAAAGTGATGTTCATGCAAAGGGCGCAGCACTTCATGCCCGAAGCGCCTTTAACCCGAAGCACATCTTGAGCGCTTGCTCGTCCCCGATCACCAATCCAATCCGGGCAAACAGCAGCCGAACATCGCACCCCTTCGGCCTCAGCATCAAACCTAAGCTCATGTCCAACGGTGACCTGAAAAACAATCTGCATGCCTTCTCAAAAACTTGGCTCCACCCACCCTTGATCTGCTCCAGATGAATACTCCTCAAACTCATCAAGTGGAACCACAGGGTTTCCGAGCCAAGTGCAGCATCAAACTCTGCAAAAGAAAAGTAAAAGCACACCAGTTTGCGTTCGTTGGCCACTAATGGATTGCCAGGTGTAATCTCGTCTGAATAGATAGCGATTTTCCATGCATGGTCGGCATCGCTGGGGTGCATCTCCAGTTTGGACAACAAAACTCACCAAATCCTTCATTGGTGCTGGCCAAATGTTGCAGTTGTACAGAGGGGTCGACAGCGGGAAACTTCCGCTGCGAACCGTCGAGCATGTCGAGCTCCACAGTCGTAAAGATGTCCTGCGGCATCTCTGCATCGCGAGCTCTCTTGATAGAGCTGCGACCTATCTTTTTTGGCATTCCGTGGTCACGGACTTCCTTCAAAATGTTGGCCAGTCCGCTGACGCTCACATAGCTAGAGCCTGTCCCTCCACGTGTAAGAACGCGACTCGAAGACGATGGCTCCATCGCTCAGCGAGCAGCACTGCGAGCAGCTGCCCTGCAAGCTGCAATGCGAGCTACACACGCAGCCCTGCTATATACCATGAAACGTCAATGTGAGGCGCTTGATATGATGTGAATGTCTTGTCAAGCAACGAACTTTGGTTGCTGCAGTGGCAAAGGGTTCATGAACAGCATCTTCTGTCACTATGTGAAATCTATCATGTACTTTCACATCAAGTCCACCAGAAGGCGAACAGCGATGAAGGCCTGAACCAAAAGTTCAAAGTGTTTATATAAAGCAAAACACTCAATTGACATCCAATGCACAAAAAACAACAACTCAAAGGCAAAAGACAGGACATCACATGACCGCACAAAGAATAAACCTCTTGAGCTTGACTGTCACATTTGAATGCGGCACGCCTCCCATCGAAGAGCAGGAAGCAGAGGCGTATTAGTCAGGTATAGCCGCTGGAAGATGCATTCTTCATGTCCAGGTGCATCAACAAACGTTTATTCCAAACAATCTTATCTAACAAATAATGCAGGCAGCTTTGTTTCAGGTGTCAATCAAGCTTCCACACAAGCGTTGCAAGTTCCGCAACACCCCATGAGAGAAAACTGCACGATCATGCTGCCTAAGCATTGCTCCCCTTAGAATGCACAGCTCTAAGATCATGCCGTCACTCCGCTCTATAGATCAGGCTCAGTCGACGCAGTGTGCGTCATAGATGTGGTCCAAGCATCGCTGCCACACCTCATCGACAGGGCCGGTGATTTTGAACTTCCGGTCGCACCTGTCACTGCACTTGGCAAACACGCGAAACTCTTTCCCTGACTTGGGGTATTGGATCTTCCCGCCCATGTAGTGCACTGTGCCAGATCCTGGCTCACTTGGACAGGGAGGGCGATCTATACCCTCCTTTCGTTCAGCTTTTGCCTCACTGGCCGACTTGGCCTTCCCTTTTGATTTGGCCTTCGCTGAGGCCTTTGCTTTGGCCTTCGCTGAAGACGACTTTGCTTTGGCCTTCGCTTTGGATTTGGCCCCACCCTTTGGAGTAGGCTTTGGATCTTGCTCTTCTGGCTCATCATGAGTCTCAGCGTCCCGCTTCCTACTCTCAGTTCTCTTTCGCACTGCGCCAAGCACAACTTCCACCTGCTCTGCAGATGGCAATGCCAAAACAGATGGAGATTTCAGGGGGGGGCCACGAGCATGCTCTGAAGCCTTCATCCCAGCCGCAACTGTGAGCTGTGCAGCATTCTCAACCTGAAGTGTGGGCTCAGCCGCCTTCGCAGCCGGAAGTGTGGCATTGATCGCAGGAGCCAACGGTGGTGCTGGAAGAGCTAGCTGCTTCTGCTCGGGATCATCTGGACTGTCTTGTGAATCACATTGGGAGGAATTGCTCAATCGCTTTGGTTTTGGCTTCAAGACCTGCAGTGAAGGCACCTCTTCCTGACCACGCATGTTGCAGAAAGCCTGCATGCACTGCATCAGCTGCATGAAAGGCTGCATTGCCGGCATTGCCGGCGCGCCTCTCGAAGAAGAAGAAGGAGAACTCGCCACCAAAGCAGTCGAATTCATTCTCATCGCTTTGGCATTCGATCGAAGGGGCACTGCGGTATCGAAAGTAGTGAGTGTAAGAGGTACACTGCACGGCGCATCACCATCAGGGTATGCCTCCTTCATCAGCCACTCAGGCAGCTGGTCAGGGCTCGATGGATACTCCACGATATGCTGAGCCATCTTGGGCGCGCGTTTCACCCGTTGCTTCAGGCACTTTTTGATCTCGTTCAAGACCCTGTATGCCTCGTCTGGCCCAACCTCAAAAGCCCCACACGCGACTGCGGTCTGAAGTACACATCTGAGCGTTTGCTCGCTGGGTAAATGGAGTCCCAGTCGAAACAACCTGGATGCGATTTGGTCGCACTTCATGGCCACTGACTGTGATGCATTTTTCAGTACTTCTAAATCCTTCTCGGAGAAGTAGTGCTCAAAACTCTGGACCTTTTGGTTCTCTCGTCTCGAAGGTGCCATGCTCATGCCACGCGACACCCCTTCGTTCAACTTCTGGGCAAGTGTTGCCTTTTGAGCGCTTGTCCATGGTCCCTCCGCCAAAAGGTCTGAAATCTGGCGGGCTTCCACTGCAGGCAACGCCTGTTCACTGAGCTGCTTCCCCCAAACCACAGACTGTTGCTCCAAGATGGGTGCGAAGCTTGTGTCGTCCACTAGTTTCTTCTGACCTGAGAGATACTCCTGAGTTTCACCCAAAGCTTTCAGCAGCTTTGCGCCCGCAGTTGCCATGAGCACCGCACAAGTGATGCACTATCTATACGAGCAAGTTCTGCCCTGTAGCCAACTTCCAAGTTGGAGCGAGCGTGCAATGAACGCACACCCTGCAATCATGTGATACAAATGGTGCAGTCCAACTCCGCAATGGCAATGGTATCCTACTTGAAGAACATCAATATGACACAGGTCAAGTGTTCAAGGCCCAGACTGAACATGTCTCTCAGAGCGTGCTCAATTGTGTTGTTCTGAATGGAGACTGTATCTCACACACCGTCAGTCACTTGTTGGGCCCCGAGCTCCATGGCAGGCCTGCAAGCTTCATGTTGCACGGTGGAATCAGTGATGCATACTTCAGTACAATCATTGTAACACAAGCAAGACTGTAAACAAGACTGTTTGACACAATGTAATTGACGTAAATGCAAAATCACAGCACTCAATGTCAGCACAGTATCAGCAAATGTTGAACCACTTCAATGTCACCACACTCAAACAACCTGGAGTTAACGCTTCCAAAATGCCCAACGCACGGCCTTGAAGATTTGATGGATGGCCTAGGCGAAGGCACAGTGGCAAGAATGCGCAACCTCATACTTTGGACTGATGGATAGAGGGGTGCTGGGAATTGGGTTGCATGTCACAATGTACATGTGTGTGTGTGTGTGGTGTCTACTGCCCGCTACGCAAACCCTCCCACAGCACACTCAGTGTAAAGCTCTTTTTCACAGCTCATATGGCTGGGTGGAATCATGCATGGGTGAAACGCAGTCACCTCGCCCTGGCCACAGGGTCTATATACTCAAAAATAAACCAGTCATGGTCTATGTATATATATATATGATATATATATATATGTGTCTTCCATATATACACAACGGCCAGCCCGCAGCGCATGACTGACGCAAGGCTAAAGTACTGCAGCCTCGTGAGGCAAAAGCAGTTTGACGTGCACCTGTGAACCGCCGTGACAAGGTGTAACCCTAGTCAGGCTAGATCTACAGTAGTTGTAGTTCTTGTTACAGGTCAAGTTCTAGTTATATACATGGTCAAGTTCTAGAGTTCTAGTTACCATAGGAGGTCACACCTCCTCACTGACCGAACAGGTTCAAAGAAAAGGACCGGGCCGCGAGATGGCCGTTTTGGCCAAGGGCATGCAGCGTGCACGCAGTGGCTCGTTGGAGTGTTGCCATTGAAGGTTCTGTGAATGGTTCGTTGAATGGAGGTTGAAGTTGAATGGAGGTTGAAGTTGAATGGAGGTTGAAGTTGAAGGTTCGCTGAGAGTGTTGAAGGTGAAGGGTTGTTGAGAACCGAAAGCACTGCACGCAGAGCCATGCGCTGATGCATTCGGATGCGAGCTCCACGCGGCCTCATTGAGGCCTCGCTACACTGCCAAGTAGTTGATGGCTTTGGTATTCAAGGTATATACCTACCTCGTATATACCTACGTATATACCTACCTACGTATATAGGTATATACCTACCTCGTTGAGGGCTTACCTATACCTACCTACCGCGAGGAGCTCGCGCCGCCGCACGCGGCCCTGGCCACTTCGGCCAGGGCCTCAACCGAGTTCCACTGCTTCTCCGCGAGCTTCTGCTCGCGGTGGCGCCATCCCGCTGGCGTGCGGCTGCGCGTCCGCCCATAGCCAAATCTCAGATGGACAAAGCGAATTCGCGACGAACGGAACAAAGCGAATGAACAAAAGCAAAACCAAACAAAAGCGAAACAAAAGCAACCCACGATGACATTACATGAACAATGCATGCAACCTTAACCCAAAACCCAAGAGCAAAACAAGGCTCAACATCATCAAGATGCGGGTAGAATTGGCCAGACCAATCCACGTAGCCCCCCTCCACATAGCGTCCTCCGTGGGCATCGCGCTTCCCCTCCATTGCAAATCCATGCTTCCAGGATCCACCTCCGCCCTTTCCACCTCCGCCCTTTCCACCTCCGCCCTTTCCACCTCCGCCCTTTCCACCTCCGCCCTTTCCACCTCCGCTCTTGTACCCCTTGCCACCCTTGGGGCCCTTGCCACCCTTTCCACCTCCACCAGAGCGGGCCCAGTAGGGCTTGGGAGCAATCCCCTTGCCACCCTTTCCCTTGCTCAAATTGCCCTTGCTGGCAGTTCCCTTCCCCTTTTTGCCTTTCCGGTTCCGGGAGCCCTTCACCTCGTCCGAGAAGTCCAACCACATCATGTCCTCGGTGGCAGGCTTGGCAGCCTCAGCCTGGGCATCATCGCCCACACCTTTGCCTCCACCGTCTCCGTCTCCACGGCCGTCATCGCGGCGGTCATCGCCGTCTTCATCATCATCACACATCATCTCCTCCTCCTCCTCCTCACCCTCCTGCGCATCCTCCTGCTCCGTCACAACATCCTCCGTCTCCTCCTCCGGCGGAACCTCCTGCGCAGGCGGGGCCTCACCCTCATCCTCCGTAGAGGACATGTCCTCAAGCCCCGCCTGCGCGTAGCAATCCCTTTTGCTGTAGCCGGCTGCCAGGCACTCCTCCAACGTCCACATGCCCTGGCCCCACCTCCTCCGGAACATCCGTTCCCTGTGACTGGGACGCTTCCCATCCACCTCCTTCTTCCCATCCACCTCCTTCTTCACATCATCCATCTCGCCATCAGCCTTCTTCTCGCCCTCCTCCTTCTTCTCGCCCGCCGCCTTCTTCTCGACCTCCTTCTTCTCGCCCTCCTCCTTCTTCGCGCCCTCCTCCTTCTTCTCACCCTCCTCCTTCTTCTCACCCTCCTCCTTCTTCTCGACCGCCTCCTGCTTCGCGGGCTCTTCCATCTTCTCGCCGGCCCTGCTGCTGCTGCTAGGTGTAGCGGGGCGCTTGATCTTGATGCACTTGAGCTTGTTCTCCTCCCAGAGTTCATTACAACATTGGTACAGAGTTCATTACTCCCAGAGTTCATTGAACATCTTTGAACATCTTTGAACGTCTTTGAACCTTTGAACAACTTAAGGCTACACGGTGAACGAATTTGGGCACAACACGTCCTCGGGCTTCCGGACCAGCAGCTTGAAAGCGCGGCCCAATTCCCACTCCTGCCAGCCGCTCTTCGAATTGCGCATCCGAGCCATGCACGGGCGGGGGCTGGCTGCTGGGTTCATTCTGTTGAATGATGAATTCTGTGTCATGCAGTTCAAGTTGTGCCCTGCAGGAGGTTGTGTGCATGGATATGTTCACCGTATGAGTTGTCATTGCGAAGAAATCCTAAAGTCAACAAATGTGACAGTGATACAGCACGCGCGCCGAGAAGTGTGTTGGGATGTGATGCGCTGACCTTATGCCCAATCGGGATGTTGTGTAATGTATATAGTAGTGCCCAATTGGGATGCTGTGTAATGTATATATAGTAGTGCCCAATCGGGATGCTGTGTAATGTATATAGTAGTGCCCAATCGGGATGCTGTGGAGTTGTGGATTGCCACTTAAAATCGTTGACATAAACACACTGGCTAGAACAGGTAAACACCGCACATGCGTCCATCGTGTGGCATACTGCTTGAGCAAGCGTCGTCACGCATGATCAAACATGACAAGAGTTGAACAGGTGAACGCAGCGAACGAGTTCCACTTGAACTGATATCAACGGTTGCAAACAACACCTATTACCTCTCAATGGCCTGAACACTTTGTCACAGCTTGAAATGACGACCCAGCAGCTCTCGATCAGTTATGGGGCGCCGAACTGAAGAAATCAGGTGGAGGAGGTACATGTTCCTTCCTGTCAGGCCTCAGAAATGATTGAACTGACTCTATCAACACAAAGCAGGGAGTGAAATAGATCAGCGCTCTCGCATAATCTGTCTGCAGGGCCGTGGCTCGCTGACTGTTGTCTAATCAACACAAATGTTAGGCAAAGGCCAAAATACGAATGACTCTTTGCGCGCACTTCTCCATCACAAGCCTTTCAAATGCAAAAACTGTAGCGTCATTGCTCGCAAGAGTCTAATCTTCACAAACTGTGTGTGATGAAGCTCTTGTGTTTAAACTTTGACAAAACAGGCATGATGGACATCGGAGTCTTGCCAGTCACACGGTGAGACAGCTTGAAGCGCTTCAAGGGCTGAATGTACTTAGTGCTCACATGCAGAACACTATTGGAGTTGGTCTCAATCAAGACAAGGCGCTGGGACGTGTGCAGCTGTGACCTCCTCATCATCGAAAACCTGACCGACTCCAGGATATGGCCTCCATAGAGGAGTTCATCCACACCATATGTCTCCTGCCAAACCAAATCGCGGTTCATCAGTGAATAGGCAGACAGCTCCACGCGTCGATTGGGCTTGATGTCATAGGCACAGTGCACGGCAACCGTGTGCGTTGGCGTTGGGCGTGTGAAGAAGACTTTCTTGGTGTTGATGTTCTTCCATTTCATATAGCCATTGGGGTGCGTTTCCTGCAGGACGTACGGTAAGTAAATCCCCATGGACCCCACGTAGAGCTTCGTTTCGTTGTTTCGCATGCGTTCTTCTTGCTTTGCAGGAACACGCCACCACACACCATTGGAGAGCCTGGAAAGAGTCTTCATGGTAGTCCTAACGCTCACAAACACCATCTCAAAAGCCATCTCCGCCATGTCCCCACGAGCCATGTCGGCCATGATCGCACAAGTGAAGCAGCAAGGAGCGAGCAAAATGTGCCCTGCAAATGGGAGGCGAGCCAGCAAATGCCCTGCCAATCATGATGAGCAATCAAAGGCCATGAAATCGCGCACAAGTTTTCTTCACTACAAAACCACAAACTTCTTTCAATGTGTCACTGTTTATCGAATTGTCTCGAAACAACTGAGATCAACCAGTCATTCCACTGGATTTACAAATGCTTTGCACAGTGTTTGATGTGAGCTCCAAGCCATTAACCAATCATCGAGAACCTTCGCTGGCTGGCTGGAGACCGTACTGAAAAGTAGACCTTATGTAGATCTACAAAAAAAACCAATGCACAATTGTTGATCTACAAAAATTCATTGCCAAAGATTGTTGATATACAATCTGGCACGAATGAAGCATTGTGAAATAGTGTAAATCTACAAAAAAACACTGTGCACAATTGTTGATCTACATTATTGCAAATTTTGATTTTCCAACTCTGATATGGGGCGTCCCCCCACGGGGGAAACTCTCGCCAATTTTCTCCGGCGATGTTTTGGATTTGTACTATTTTTTTTGGCTGCGTTGCACTTGTTCGACGATCTTCAAGTGAAAAATGCAGACCTGTATCGCAAAAAAATGCATGTTTTTTTTGATGACAAAGTCACAGCAAAAACACATCAAGTCACACAGCCAGATTCATCACACAAATGACTGCTTGTTTCATTGGCTGAGAGAATCGAAAAGAGACTTCCTGACTGCACTTTAGTTTGCAATCCCTTCAACTACACCCACCATCGCATGTGGAGAGGTCAGTAGCTTGGAAGGTCTTCAGCCCCTTCTGATCCACGCTGAATGAACTGGGGCCCACACACGGAAGCTTATACTGGACGGGCACGCGCCCTTGCGTGATGGAAATACATGCGCAATCCTGTAGGCTGAGTCAGCTTTGACCACAAAGAAACACTGCAACTGATAGTGCAGACCTGTACCGCAAAAACACTGCGTAATCTTATTTATGCTTTTCTCAAGCTCACCACAAAAACACAGCAAGCAACAAAGCCAAATTCATCACGTAAATGACTGCTTGTTTCATTGGCTGAGAGATTTGAGAAGATAATATCTGATTGCATTTCAGTTTGCAAATCCTGTCAATCATTGCACGTGAAGAAGCCAATGCCAATAAGAAAACCTGCTTTCAAGTTGGAAGGCCCCTGCTGATCTCTGCTGAATGAACTGGGGTCCACACAGGAATGCTTACTGGAAGCGCGCGGATCCGTTTGTGATGGCAAAAAATAACAAACCTGTAGGAGGAGTCAGCTTTGACAGACCACAAAGAAGCACTGCGACTGATAATTGTTAAACTTCTGCCTACCAAAGCAATTCCACTCGAATGAGATGTACGAGAGCGCACATTTTCTTGTTTCACTCTAGCAACGCAGCAAAGACTGCGCAAGTTCTACGAGCTATCAATTTCCCCTGATCCACTAGTCACTATACCCTGTCTCAGCAATAGATTCAATAGATTCACCACATCCATCTTGATAACGCGCATGGAAATGCAACATGTCACAGGTTCACATCATTGAAGACTATAGCAATCGACATTGTGACAAACGTCAAGCCGAGACCTAAGGAATGCAAACTAGAACTAAGAATTATGAATTGCTGCACACTCAAGGCCTGGCACGGGCTCCCTATTCAGCAGAAGCATCTTGGTCACCTTCAGGAGCTGCATTCGCTGCCTCTCCATCTTCTTCATCAGAAGGGGAAGTGCGCATTTCTGATGCTTGCCTCATATTCTGTGTGGGCTTTCTTCTGGGCATCCTGAGCCTTCGCTGCCCTTTGGGTGCCCTAGAACGGCCCTTGGATGCCTCAGGGTCCCTGCAAGCACGCTGCAGGAAGGCAAGAATTCAACCCACACGACTGATGAGGTCACAGACCATAGGACATCCATTTGGTATCCGTCCACGATGACCGTGACCACGTTGCCACACATGAGATGGTCGCAGTCCCGAGCTGGCTGCGCTCGTTGCTTCTTCTTGCGTGGCTCATCTGGCAATGACTGATCTGCAGCCATTGCTTCTTCGATGGCGGTCTGCACACGCGCATTGCAAGCTTCTTTGCGAGCTGCGCGAAGCCGATCAAGGATGGCAAGATTGCACGTATTCTGCACCTTACCCCGCCTTCGCTCCATGCACTTCCCCGTCGCGAACTTGACAAACCCTGGGTTCCATTTGCTCACGCAAACGTATTTCTTTCCATCACACAGCTGCACTGAGGGAAGCCACGGTTTTTTGTCGCCGTACCAAACAGCATCAATCATGGCTAGGCGAATGTCACCCATCTTACTTCAAGCGATCAGATTGCGCAACGGGCCAAATTTTGATGCTGACAAAAGCAGCAAGCACCAGGAGCGAGCCCTATAAGCCCTGCAATGCAAAGCGAGCCCCATATATATAGAAGCCCTGCTTAGCTTGAGATGACCTCTAGTCATATTGGTTCCAAGTGTACTGCAGGCTGTCATCAACAACAATAGCATAATTACGGTGTAATGCAATATGTGACTGTCCACGCAACATGGGATTTGGAAGTGACTCGCCTGGCTCCTGCACAAACGCCTCAAGCATTGCACATTTATGTGAAAGCATGTGAAAGCAATGAGATGTTGATACCTTCCTTTCAGAAAGCCACAACACGAAGGTGCAGCAAAGGCAACAAACATGGCCCCATGCTGTTAAAGATGTGAAGTTCAGCCAGCTGCTCTCACAAATACATGAAACTGTTTGCGCATCGAGTGCGCACAGGTTGTGTTATTTTCATTTCGCGTCTCGCTCGTGTCACAATCACACAAGCTACAGTTAATTATCACAATGCCAACTGATTCGCATCAGCTTCTTTAATTGTAACCTAGCAAACACAATCTCAGAAGTAGCGAGCATTCATGCGCCGAAGCTTGCCCTGCTCACCTTCACTGGTCTTCCCATGTGCCCGCGCTTGGTCTCTGAGATAACACTCGAGCTTGTCTGGATCTATGCCATTCTCAACCAGCACCGTTTCGATCTCTCTAGCAAGATGTCTGGCACTTTGCCAAGCCTGCAGAAGACAAGCGCAGAGAGTGTGATACCAATCTGACTGCTTAGTTTGTGAAAGCTTCACTTGAAAGTGCAATATACAATAAGAAGAGTTAAAGCCCTTCAAATCCTATAGCCACTGGACATCTGTGTCGGTGAAAACTGATAATTCCAGCCCATCCCCCATCCACAAGCGTCCAGTGGGAGGACCTCACGAACTTCAGGCCCTTCCACTGGACGCGTTTGTCCGTGAAGTGACAGGAAACTGATAACTCCAGCCGCTGGGTAGGTTTGTTTGGCGTGCACTTCATGGTACTCGTTTTGATCCAGCTAAACCAATACAAGCTGCAGTCGAGGAGACAATTGCTGATGGTCTGAAGAAACAGTTTCAAAAGCTACACACTCAATCATCGTCTCAAGGTCTGTAGTTTCTCGCAATTTCAAACTTTCCAAACAATCACTACTCTAGATTTCGTACACAATCCATATCACCCTGAAGAAAGACTTGCCAATCATGGTCTCACTATACTCCACACACATGCCTTTCAGCCTATGGCAAAATATATTTGCGCAAACCTATTTTGTGTGATTTGCCTTTCGTGGCATGTGGCTCAGCAATGGTTTCGTCAGCATCGTACAAGAACACCCAAGCTCCAAAAAGCAAACTGAAAGCTACAACAGCTTTCAATGAACTGCTTATACCTCGACTCTTCTGCATGCAGTTCAGTTCATCCTATCTTTTCATTTGCATCTCACTCGTGTCGCAATCACACAGGCTATAGAACATGTATAATTGTCAGGTGCCAGATGCTTCGCACAGGCTTCTATCATTGTAACCTATCAAAGCAACTTCAACATCAATCTCAGAAGTAGCGCTCATGCGCCGAAGTTTGCCCTGCTCAACTGGTGTCTGTTCTTGTGCGTTTCGATCCCTCTTGCAAGATGTTTGGCACTTTCCCAAAGCAATTGACAGATTCATTGCAAAGCGCAGCCCATCCGTCATCCGCAAGCCTCCAGTGGAAAGACCAAGAACTTCAGTTCCTTCCACTGAACGCCCCTGTCAGCTGTGAAGGTGGCGGGGTCCATGAAGTTGGCGAGAAACAGGGCTGGGCTTGTTTTGCGCAAACTGCATGAATCGCTTTGATCCAGCTAAACCAATACCAGCTGCAGTCGAGGAGACAATTGCCGATGGTCTGAAGTGACAGTTTCACAAGTTACACACTCAAACATCATCTAAAGGTCTGCAGTTTCTTGCAATTTGACACTTTCAAAACAATCACTTACAATTTGACACTTTCTCACAAGAGACAATGCTAGAAGGGCATCACACTGCCTGCTCGCAAAACTCTACATTGCATGCTGACACACTATATAGGAACGGCATCACACTGCACACTGACAAACCGCAGCTGCATCGCTACTGCGTTTCCTAGTTCTTATCTCCATCAAAACGATCACCTTTACAAAGGTCCAGGCACTGCACTCTCTGAAACATGTTTTCTTTGCAAAAGCGCTTTGCAACTGGTGTTTGGCATTTCAAGGCTTTGCGCCATGCCATGTGCCCTGTACTGCTACATCACTTCGTTCAAACAAATGTATCATTTCTTTGCCTTTTTGGCTGGGGGAGCACCCAAATGAGCTTCAGCGGTGTCTTCGGCCTTCGGCCGAAAAAGCATCAGCGACCCACCTTCCTTGATCTTGATAGAGTTGCGCAGGACAGGCACTCTCAAGTCTTTGTTCTTGTCCACTTTTCTTCCTGTCAGGTCCGGAAATACCTCCATGTTGACCTCATCCTTTTTATCGGTGCCACGGACGAGCCAACATGGAGCAATCATACAGCTACCTTTTGGCATTTCACCATCCTTTGGCAGCACCATGTGCGGCGCCAACCAAATCTCAAACTCCTCACCCTTGGCCAAAGTTTTTTGCCCCATCGATAAAGAACCAGCAGGCGGACTCTTGCCCTTGGGAAGAAGAAGGACTTTGGTGGTGGCAGGAACAAGAGAGAGCTGGTTCTTTGCAATAGGCTTCAAAGCCCTCACATCTCTTGTGGGCTTGGCCACCAAATCAAGAATGTCAATCATAGACTTGGAGCTGCGCACTGCTTCACATAGCGCTGAAGTCGCTTCAGCTTGAAGCTCCAAAATTGCCATTTCGCGTGCCTGGTGACATTCAAATGAACCCCAATTCTCAACCAGCATGATCTCAGCCTTTGGCTTCACCGTTCGCCATTCTCCTTGAAGAAAGGCTGCGGCATCAAACTCTTGGAGCGATTTGGTCTCGTCCAGCTCAATCTGAACTTTGGTGGACGTCATCGATGTTATCACACCCATAGTCTTGCACTTTTTCCGCATGACGTTCACGCCAATGTCAAAGCCACTCTCCTGAAGCTGCGCAGGCGTGATCTGCTGGCCAGTCGAATCGTACTGCCGGACCCTGCAGAGCTGGAAGGTCAAACATTCACACATGAAACACCTGCACAACGCACAACTCAGCTCAAACATATCTTTGGCCAATCTTAGGTCTTAAGACATGGAGCAATCCAAACTACTTGGAAGCTCTGCCCAAGAAAGCGAGCGAGCAAAACTGTTTTGCCCTGCCCCCAACATTGCGGGCTAACCGCCCTGCTCCCCATGGAAACAAAAAGGTTTGCAAATCAATAGTTCCAGCCTTGACCCCTCTTCGGGCTCTGCAGCCATGACTGCGTCTGCAGTCTTTTCCTTCGGACACCATGCATACACAAGTGTGTCGGCATGGCGTCCTGAGGTATTCACCTGGTTGATAGCATCGTAGGCAATCGCTTGCGGCTCATCGTACTCAAAGCTCTTCTCGCAAACATGATATGCAAGTTTGGCCGAAAAATCACCCATGACCTTCAGCTTAAGATCCGACGCAACCGGTCGGAGAAGCGCAGCCACTTCTCCAATCAGAGCCTCTGCCATCTGAGCTTTGTCGATCATCTTGCCATGCAAGAGCTTCTTGACATCTTGCAGTGCGAGGGCCTTGTCTGCCGGGCCCGTCAGCAAAGCCTTGAGCAGCGCACGGCGAAGCCTGGGGTACTGCTCGACAGCCTTTCTCTCCTGCCCAAGAGATTCATACACTGCCGCTGGGATTTGCCGGGAGCTAGATCGGCAGTAGGCCTCAGTTTCAGCAAGCCATTCGCCCAGTGGGCCCTGAAACCTGACCACAAAGGCGAACATTCTCGGAGCCGCAGATCCATTCGGTGGCTTTGTGCGGAGGATGTACTGCTTGATATCCTCCCAGCTCACAACATCCTTCCCCTTGACCATGTTGTGGATCTTTCGAATCATCTGCACGTCGTACTCCTGCCGGGCAATTTGCCCGGAGGCGTTCCCAGCACCCTGAATGAGTCCACATAGTTCTGGGAACCGGTCAATGACCCGAGCACTGACAACTGTCCAATCTAGCCCTTCCCGGACTGCCTTGGCAAACCCAGGGTCTTTGGCAGACAGCCGGTCAACGGTCAAACGACCTCCCATCGTCACATCTGGGTCGCTGTGCTCGACGTTCTCCGAGACAATCCGCATGGCGAAGTTCGTGTGGCTGCAGCTCAATGACGCAAATCTAATCCACGCCGTGGAGGAAGGATCCCCGAGCTTCCCACCAGCTTCCTCCTGAAGCTGGTGGTTGAAGCTTCTGACCACAGTGTCATCGGATTTGAGTTCAACGCAAACTGGCTTGCACTCTTCGGGGACAAAGCCAAGTTGAGATATCTCAGATACCAGCCTGTGGGAATCAGCCCAGGATACTCCCAAACCGTCACGGTTCATGTTGTGAACGCCGATGGCGCTGCAGTGGATCCGTTGGGAGTACACTAGACCTTCTGCTTGCAAAAAGTCGAGCACCTTTCGGACTCCCTGCACAATTCCACCGCTTTTGGACGTTTCCTCCAACGCCCCTGCCACAAACTTTTCAACATGGGGAGGCAAAGCCATGGTGCCACCAAAAAGCGCCTGCGATCCAAAAGTGTTTGGTAGCTTTTTTGGAAGCTTGAGCTAGCACGGTCAATAAAAACAATCCCTTGACTCACATTCTCATCTCACACAGGCACAAACACCATTGTTTGTCCACTGGAAAACAACACGTCAGAATGCCTGAATCAAAGCAACAC
This sequence comes from Porites rus, assembly GCA_964035705.1. Taxonomy (NCBI): domain Eukaryota; kingdom Metazoa; phylum Cnidaria; class Anthozoa; order Scleractinia; family Poritidae; genus Porites; species Porites rus. The sequence goes on along the minus strand of CAXIVM010003042.1, from coordinate 109,642 downwards.
TTGACATTCCTACAAGAAGAGACACAACCACATCTTCATGACTGCGCAATTGCTGAGCTGCCATGCAGGCTCTGATGCCCGGTTGCGCTGAAAGCTTTTGCTGCAACTGCAAAATGAAGCACCAAAAGGCAACTGCAATATGACCACAACAATTGTTTGGCAGGATGTCATTATGTTTCGCTTCAACTTCAACATATTAGTTGAATGAAGGCACCTCTCAAAGAGTTTGCTACCTCCCTCTCATGTATATGCCAGCCATACATTCCATCTTTACTGAACGGTTTCAAGCTTTGACTACCATACTCATCTCCTTAGCCATGAGATTTGGTCGGCTCTCCCTTTCCTAAGTACTCACGTTCTGCACAAGGCCTTCTTGGAAGAAGAACACAACAAGCTCAACAAGAAGCCACCAATACCTGGGAGGAATCACCTGCAATAAAAGGAAACTGGTGATCATCATGCAAGAAAGCTTTGCCTGATTTAACGAGCAGAAAGATTGCCCTGTTGTAGGCAGTTTCCAAACTGCAGCGAGCATGTGAATAACGCATGCCCTGCAACTACACATAGAATACCAATGATCCAACTAGTGTCGGTTGAAGTCATTGCGTCTGAAAAGATTCTGATTCAAGTCATTGTGTCTGAAAAGACGCTCATTCAAGTTTATAAACTGGAAACAACTCCATCCACAGCATCCATGCGAGAACGCCTGTGCTTCCCTGCGGTGATGCTTGATCACGCCATTGTCGTCACACCTGCAAACACAAAGTGTCAAATTCAATTGCAATGGTAAAAAGTCACGCGCCACAGGGAATACCTCTATGCAGGCCTCTCAAAAATTCAAAGTTCATTGAATACATCTGTTTTAACTCACATGCACTCTTTCGAAAGGAGCTTCATACTTCAGCTTTGCTAGCAAAATGCCTCTGAGATCCATATTTTTTTTTACAAAACTGCCCATGTGTTATCGAGTCTCTGTACTCAAAGAGTCAGGGTCTAGTCGAATCACTGCTGGACAAGCGATTTGTGCTTCAGCTTCCTCAAAATGGGCATGCATGACAATGGTGTCTTGCCCCTCACACGGTGGGAAACCGTGAAGCCTTTCGATGGATTGATGTACTTGGTGTTGAAGTTGATCGGTGAGTTGGATTCGGTCTCAATGATGGTCAGGCGCTGGCTCGTGTGGATCCTCTTGGACTTCAACAAACTCTTGCGAACATGATGGTGAATCTCGTGTCCTGCAAGACTCAGGTCAGCATCAAAGGCCTTGGTCCACACCAACTCCCGATTCAGCAAAGTATACGCCGATAGTTCCACTTGGCGGTCTGCCTTCACCTCATACCCGCAATGAACACCAATCACGTGGGTCGGTGTGGGCCGGATGAAACACACCCTTTGGCTCTTTACATTCATCCAGCGCTGGCACCCATTTTGGAAGGAGTCCAAGTGTTTGAACGGCGTGTAAGCGCCTGAGTTCCCTAAATATATCGTTGACTGATTGTTCGCCAAACGCTCCTCCTGCATCGGCGGCACCCGAGTCCACTGGCTGTTGCAACGACCATGGACACAGTTTAAAGTAGTCGTGGCACCCCCAAATGTCATCTCCCATGCTACTGACGCCATGACAAGTATAGCGAGCAAAGAGTGCCCTGCGAAAAAAAAACAATGCGAGCCAAATGCTTTCGAGAACCCCTATGGCATGCTCTGACTTGGCCACCCAAGTTGAGTGGTTTGGCCACCTATCCATATTGAGTTTGACAATTCGTCCCCACAGAAAAGGAACATTCAAACGTGGAACGAAAAATCCATTTGCAGGGCTACCAGTGCAAGCGCAAGAGAAACATCACTGCAGTCGAAAACAATGCTGCGCCAGCCGAACTGGCATTCTCGACCAGGCCTCCGAACATTCGTGTTTACTCTGCCTGTAAAGCTTTGATGCTGACAGAAACAACAAGCAACAGGAGCGAGCCCTATAAGCCCTGCAAAGCAAAGCGAGCCCTATATATAAGCCCTGCTTATCTTGCGATGACCTCTATAGTCACAATGGTTCCAAGTGTACTGCAGGCTGTCATCGAATACAATGGCATAATTACAGTATAATGCAATAATTGACTGTCCGCACAACATGAGACTTGGAGGTGGCTTGCCTGCACGGCTCCTGCGCAAAAGCCTCAAGCATTGCACATCTATGTGAAAGCAATGAGATGTTGATACCTTCCTTTCAGAAAGCCACAACACAAAGGTGCAGCAAACACCCCAAAAAAAACATGGCCCCACAACCATGCTGTTGATGTGATGCTCAACCAGCTGCGCAAAACCTTGCGCAGTAAAAGAAAGAACACTGCCATCAACAACTACCATCACTACGCTTGTCGCTGCCATCAGACTGTGTCAACGACCATGCATACTCCCTACAGCAAAGTGTCTGCGCATCTGCGCGCTGAGCGCCTGGCCTGGATCCGTGCCCACAAAGTACTTCCAGCCAGCGTCAAACATTGCCAACTGTAGTTTCTGTGCTACGAGGCCAAGTCAAAACACCGTTGCAAAAGAGAACAAAACTTTTCATCTTACGAACAAACGGGTCGTGGTCCACCCACTAAACAAAGTTCTTTGTCCAAAGCATTACTGAGACCTTGCATTTGATCATGCGTCCCTATAGAGTTCTTGCCACCAAGAACTGACAGGTCTGAAAACGAGCTCGTCAAAGAAGACACACGCACTACTAAGAGTTCGCCCTGCTTACTGTCACAAACCCACCGCAAAACATTTTTTGAGTTTACTTTGGTAGACCCACATGCTCAAGTCCACACGGATAAAAAAAACAACAAACAATTTAGCGATCACAAACCCGGAAATAGAATAGATTTTTTTAGAAATGTTGCTTTTCCCAGCCATCCTTGGACAACTTAGAATCATGTTAGACAACATGGGCAAGTGCCCTAAGTCCACTTAGTCGATGCGCTAAGTCCACTTAGCCGACGCTGCTAAGTCTACTTAGCGGGTTTGCTAAGTCTACTTGCCAAGTGCGCCAGGTTCAACTTAGTACCTTCGCTAAGTTCAGCTGGCTATATCCGCCAAGCTAGTTGCATGTCAGTTGCATGTTAGCCATCTGGATGACAAGTTGGCCACATACTTACAAGAAGGGCCGGTCATCCAAGTAGCTACAAAATGCATTGGGAGAGCAAGTGCGGTGATTCCCGTAGAGCTAAGACAGCCCGGCGTCAACTCACTGGTCCTAGCTTGCAGTACTGACTCTCGGGCGGATGGAAGCTCACTTAAGGTAACCTCAGCAAGGTTAATACACCCTTGAAAGAGGTATTGTCCTAACTTGGCTTCGCTATTGAACACATTTGCAATCCCTTCCGACGCATACACCCATTGCAAGGAACAACATTCCGCAAAGGCTTTATACCCAAAGTCTCGGCAACCCGGAGCCAAGACGCTGTTCAGTAGTTTGCAGTCGCGGAAGACGTTATCGGAAACGCCTACCACTGTGGCAGGCAGTTTGACGATGCGGAGCTGCCGGCAGTTTTGCCAAGCCTCTGCTTCAATGAACCTGATGCCTGACTCTACACTGGCGTGTCTCAGGCGTGGAACCCCTGCAAAGGCCCCTTCTGGGACAATTCCCTCTGGGTTCATGGGGACATGAACTGCTAGCGGAATGTGATGGATAGGGCAATCCTCAAGTTCTGCTTGAGATGGCAGGATAACACTGCAGTTCCGAAAGACGATAGTGTATTCCGTGCCTTGCTGTAGCTTGTCCCAGATTGGGTCCTCTAGGTATATCTGTGTGGCAGTTTGTAGAAAGTCAATGAAGCGCCCAAATACTTTGAGATCAGTAACAGAAACGAGATAGTCCATGACCTGGTCTTCTAGATCCTCAAAGCGGTCAAACTTTGCAACACTGAGAGAGACCTGAAAAGTCTCTCCCGAAAGCGTAGTCAGCATCAGGGAGTATTCCATGACCGGCTCCTTTTCAGGGGGAGTGCTAATCATGGATGAATCATCAAATTCCATGTGCGACAGGCTATTTGCAATGATTGTTTGAGCCAAAGGTGTCTGGGTCTGCTTGTGGGCTGTTCCCAAGGCCATGGATTCTGAAGACAGATGCTAAGGCACCCACCTAGAGTCTACCATGGGCTGGCATGATATTGGGAATATTCGTGGTAGAGTTCCTCGTCAAAAGCATCCAAATCAGGTCCCTCCGCAGGGAGCAGCTCCACCCACTGGGGTTTTTCAAACTTGTCACACATAAAGAAGGCATTGTGCTCTGCTTGCACCCACTGTTCAATGTCACCCAGTGCAGGGGGGTAAGTCGTTGCAGCTGCTCACACCCACAAAATGCACGGTTGCCTATATCACTGAGCTCCGTCGGGATGACAACTTCTTGCAGTGCCACACAATTCAGAAAAACTTCTTTGCCAATTAGCGTGAGTCGTGGCGGGAGCCATATACAGTTTAAGGCGACACAGTGGGCAAATGTGGAAGAGAGGAGGGCTGTGATCTCTGTGCCCATGAGGTTGACCTCCACAAGGCTTTTACAATTCTCACAGGCCCGCGGCCCGATATTGTGGAAGTCACTCGGTAGGCAGAGCTGTTCAATGCCTGCGCCGCAGAATGCCCCTTCAGGCAGTCCTCGAGGTTTGTTAGTATGATCCATGTCAAAGGTGATGGTGGCAAGTGTGAGGCAACTCTCGAAGGCATATTTACCTAGTTGCGCCACGGACGAGGCGATTAATTTGCTTGCTGGAGATAGCAAGCCTCGCCATCGGCCATTCTCTAGGCAGGTCACTGTAGGTCTGTAATGAGGGGAGCGGCACGCTTCGTTCGTCAGCTTCTCTGGCCGTTCGGGCCGCATGTTGACAGTCGTATAGGGCCTGCATGGCTCTCTGCTCAGATTCCAGTTGGAGATCAGTGGCAGCAGTGCCTCCACGCTCTGCTTGCTCTTGATCACTGGCAAGGTCAATTTCTGTCACATTCAACGTGTAGGAGTTGCAGCTTGGCAGACGTGTCAGCAACTACAAATTGTCAAGCTCCCACTCTCGGTCATAAGTCTGGCGGAAGGGGCTTTCCAAGGGTGCTATGTGCTGCAAGAGGTGGCCGCTCCGGGGTGTATCCAATACGGTCCAAGGGTGTTTGCGAAGTGCTGCTCCCTAAGTCGAGTTGGGGCTAGTCATGAAACAGAGGACAGCAACGTCCTTGCACCAGGACATTCCTCTGGAGGAGGGTTACAGAGCAAGCACTCCATGGCTCCTCCTTTGTGGACATTCCTGATGAAATCAACCAAGCCTACATAGGAGACCTTCTCCGTATCAGTGAAGCCTTTACTGCTCCCCTGTCCAACCTCTTCACATTCGTGAAGGGTGGACACCCAGCATTGCCCTTTCATTACCCACAAACAGCTCGCCCTTTATGCAAACCCCGTTTCTGGCAGTGTGGCTTACTTGCCTTCATCGCAAGGTGCTGTTCCTTTGATAATCAACACAGACACCAGGGCACAGGAACAGTCCAAGCAGTGGAAGGGAAACCACAGAAAACAAAGAAAAAAGATGTCGATGCCCTCACCTTTATGCAAACTGTCATCATGTCCTTTGTTAGCCACCAATGACCTCTTTGTCTATCTCCCAGTACAGATCCTGCCCGACCTGGTTGTAGCCATGGAGCGGCAGGACTTCACGCCCGCAGAGGTGAAAGGGGGCTACGGCCACCGACCCAAAGAAGAAGGAGCTGAAGACAGGCTCCTGACCTGCACCGTGACCATGATTTTGCCGCACTGGGGTGTGGCCGCTGGTCACTCATAATTGTGAAGTGAGGTCCCTTTGAAGCCTTTTTGCGACTTTGCTTGAGCACAGACCTGCGCCGATATGCTTTTCGTTCGTGAATTCAGGCCCATTTCTAGACACTCTTTTTCGTCTCACCTGTTTTCACCTAGCACAGAGGAAAGACTACATGATGGTGGAGACTCGGCCTGTGGGCTTTTTGTTGTGCGTTTTGGGTTGTGTTTGTGGTCCTTGTTCTTTTCTCGGTCCTTGTTCTTTTCTCCACCATCAGACTGTTCTTCCCTCCCTTCAACGATGACCTGGGCACCATGCCCAGAAGGCGTCTGTACTCGTGGAAAAAGTCGCCAGGTCTCTCCACAAGGGGACTTCGATGCGCAGCCTCAGCTGCAGAAGGGAAGGAAACAAGAAGGCTTGTCCCAAAGACGGGTCAAGGGCACCACTAGAGTAAGCTCTTTCAGCCCAGGAAGTATCCGGCATTCGGGGGTATCGGTCGTAGGCAATTTCTTTTGTGTGCACTCTCACCACGGCAGGGATGCAAGTGGGGCGGCGTGGCTATGCGGCATGCCGTGGAAAAGACCTTTCTTGTGGCACAACCCGTTCAACCGGTTGCACTTACAAGTCCAGTGGCATGCTACCAATCGGCGATCAATAAGTGGCGGCCATAATCGACGAAGGCCTGCAGGTAATGGTGCGAAAAGGCCCCCCCCGAAGGGAGGTCAGCTCAGCACCCTTTGGCACTCAAAGGTGCCAAATAGCAAACAGAGTGGGGTGTCTTCTAGGTCTATGAAGCGCTGCACCATTGCAAAAGGTGATCGGCTGCATGCGAGGCCCGTGTGAACAGGTGAAACAGGTGAAACTTTGGACAATCCTAGCATGGTATCTGTACCTCTTTGTACAAAATTGGAAATGTTGGACATCAACAAAGGGAACTAAGGTTCCCCCTGGGCATCCTCCATTGCCACTCTCTACCACCCGCCTGTTAGGGACGAAGAGCTAAGGCTCTCACTCCTATTGGCTCACAGCATTGCGAATGGCGAGAAGAGGTTATTTAGCGCTTGCGCATCTTGCTTGCCGTACTCCGCTGTCGGTTAGCTTGTCCCCCATTCCAGCCACAGGATTGCCGGCTCTGGCAGGTCTGAGCAGTTTTCTTCCCTGTGACCACTGGCATCTGTCGACAGCTCTCAGCATTGCCTGGACTAGACGGGTTATCCAGTTTGTTCAGGGACACTGGTCTTTGGCAATGTGCAGTTTATTTTCTTTTGCTTGCCCCTAGCTCCAGGTGCAGGCGTCTCGCCATGGTACTCATGAGTGGAACCTCCTATGGAAGGGTACAATTGCGATGTTTCTCAGCTCCCCTATGGAATTTGTCCTGGTGTGATTTTTGGCCTACCTTGGACTCACGCTAAGGCGCGTGCCCAGACTCTTAACGAGTAACTGCGATACAGCGCTTGCTGCAGCCAAAAAGGCTTGTTTTCATCCAAGACCAGGGGTGTACCCCATGTCCGGGATCATGTGCAGCCAGGGTGGCCATCGCATAGCAGACAAATGGCGAAAGCATTCTCTTCAGCATAGACTCCTCGCCACTTATGCCTTCCTGGCATCTTGGCAAGCCTGCTAAAGACAGTGCAATCTAGAAAGGCCCTACTTCCTATGTACCTCAGCGAGGGCGGAATGGCAAGCTCAACTAGGGCTGCACAGTTCATGAAGGCTTTGACTCGGATTGTATGGAGAGTTGTCGGAAGGAGGACTTCTCTGAGACTGGTGCAGTGCACAAAGGCGAATTCCGGAATTTCCTCGACATTGGTGTTGCAAAGGTCTACACTCTTAAGCAGTCGGCAACTGTCGCATGCATGCGCTCCGATAGCTACAAAATGCATTGGGAGAGCAAGTGCGGTGATTCCCGTAGAGCTAAGACAGCCCGGCGTCAACTCACTGGTCCTAGCTTGCAGTACTGACTCTCGGGCGGATGGAAGCTCACTTAAGGTAACCTCAGCAAGGTTAATACACCCTTGAAAGAGGTATTGTCCTAACTTGGCTTCGCTATTGAACACATTTGCAATCCCTTCCGATGCATACACCCATTGCAAGGAACAACATTCCGCAAAGGCTTTATACCCAAAGTCTCGGCAACCCGGAGCCAAGACGCTGTTTAGTAGTTTGCAGTCACGGAAGACGTTATCGGAAATGCCTACCACTGTGGCCGGCAGTTTGACGATGCGGAGCTGCCGGCAGTTTTGCCAAGCCTCTGCTTCAATGAGCCTGATGCCTGACTTTACACTGGCGTGTCTCAGGCGTGGAACCCCCCGCCAGGCCACTAGCAGTCAACTCCCTGCACACCAGTATGTCACACATGGGCACATTCAATATCGTGTTGCGGAGGACGGCACGCATGAGCATAAACCACCGCCGCGTGCATTTGCACACCCAAAGAAGTGCCCTGTCCAGTGAATCGGTAGCGAGACCCAATGTTCTGCTTTCCATTTTAACAGGGGCCCCCTGTCAAACGTCTTCTTTTGTCTCTGTGGACCTTTGGCTCAGAGCAAGCGAAACAACTTGCCAGCCGGTCCTCCTTTGCACAGCACTAGTCGAGTTTCGCACACACACACTACAGTGAAGCCAAGCTGCACATTAGACTCGCCATGCAGACACATCCAGAACCAGTGTTTCTGGCTGACGATGGTACGTATGTTGATGTCACCAACTTTGTTCGTCTTGAGCTTCACCACAAGGACACACGGTATGGGGTGCTTGACCTCATTGTTACTTTCGTCTATAGAGGGCAGAGGGCGCAGTGCTATTTGCTGCATTTTTTTCCAGTGGATGCAGTTAAAGAAAATGTACATACCCCCTTCCCAGAATGGACAGAAGGGTTTGAATTTCCGCCAGCTCTGTTAAAGCTCCGGGCAACTGTTGAAGGGGCCATCATCCCGCTCTATCATCAGGACTGCAATCAACACCAGGGGAGCCACAACTTATGGCACAAAGCAGGATGATCTTGCACATACAGCACCACGAAAGCCACCTCCTTAAGTGATGGCTGAAGCAGTGAACGTTAGGATCCTTGCAGCGAACGCAGATCCTCTTGATATTTTCCTCCAGACACGCCAGAGCAAGTAGGCCCTGCACCCTTGTATGCAGGGCTGATTCAATCTGGTGGTGTGCACGTTCTGTGTTTCGCTGTGGGGCCACTTGCTCAGCAGGCTGCGTGTCTGCTCGAAGAGCTTGCTGTCGTTGCCTGTCATCGTGAGACCAAAAGTCAACTCGCCGGGAGGGAGCCTGCCGCCACGGTGCCTGCAAAGGCCCCTTCTGGGACAATTCCCTCTGGGTTCATGGAGACAGGAACTGCTAGCGGAATGTGATGGATAGGGCAATTTTTGAAGTTCTGCTTGAGATGGCAGGACAACACTGCAGTTCCGAAAGACAATAGTGTATTCCGTGCCTTGCTGTAGCTTGTCCCAGATTGGGTCCTCTAGGTATATCTGTGTGGCAGTTTGTAGAAAGTCAATGGAGCACCCAAATACTTTGAGATCAGCAACAGAAACGAGATAGTCCATGACCTGGTCTTCTAGATCCTCAAAGCGGTCAAACTTTGCAACACTGAAGAGAGATCTGAAAAGTCTCTCCCGAAAGCGTAGTCAGCATTAGGGAGTATTCCATGACCGGCTCCTTTTCAGGGGGAGTGCTAATCATGGATGAATCATCAAATTCCATGTGCGACAGGCTATTTGCAATGATTGTTTGAGCCAAAGGTGTCTGGGTCTGCTTGTGGGCTGTTCCCAAGGCCATGGATTCTGAAGACAGATGCTGAGGCACCCACCTAGAGTCTACCATGGGCTGGCATGATATTGGGAATATTCGTGGTAGAGTTCCTTGTTAAAAGCATCCGAATCAGGTCGCTCCGCAGGCAGCAGCTCCACCCACTGGGGTTTTTCAAACTTGTCACACATAAAGAAGGCATTGTGCTCTGCTTGCACCCACTGTTCAATGTCACTCCAGTCCAGGGGGGTAAGTTGTTGCAGCTGCTTCCACCCACAAAATGCACGGTTGCCTCATCACTGAGCTCCGTCGGGATGACAACTTCTTGCAGTGCCATACAATTCAGGAAAACTTCTTTGCCAATTTGCGTGAGTCGTGGCGGGAGCCATATACAGTTTAAGGCGACACACTGGGCAAATGTGGAAGAGAGGAGGGCTGTGATCTCTGTGCCGATGAGGTTGACCTCCACAAGGCTTTTACAATTCTCACAGGCCCGCGGCCCGATATTGTGGAAGTCACTTGGCAGGCAGAGCTGTTTAATGCCTGCGCCGCAGAATGCCCCTTCAGGCAGCGCTCGAGGTTTGTTAGTATGATCCATGTCAAAGGTGATGGTGGCAAGTGTGAAGGCATATTTGCGAAGTTGTGCCCCTGGTGCAAGAACGTTGCTGTCCTCTGTTTCATGACTGGCCCCAACTCGACTTAGGGAGCAGCACTCCGCAAACACCCTTGGACCGCATTGGATGCACCTCGGAGCCGCCACCTCTCGCAGCACATAGCACCCTTGGAAAGTCTCTTCCGCCAGACTTATGACCGAGGGTGGGGGCTTGACAATTTGTGGTTGCTGACACGTCTGCCAAGCCGCAACTTTTGCATGTTGAATGCCAGTTGCCACTTCTACATGCCGGAGCGAAGGTGCAGCATAAAATGCTCTGTCGGCAATTGCCCCCCGCGGGTTGGGCGGGACACGAACAGCTTTGGGGTAGCTCTTCTTGCCGTCATTCTAGAACTGCCAGATGGAATGCCCTCAACCATACAGGGACGAACTGCAATTTGGAGCTGCGGTCGTTGCAGGAGCACAGTGCGGAATGCCTCTGGCAGGAGTTGCTGCGTGTGGAGGTTGAGCAACTCGAGTTTACAGCCGAAGACATCTGAATCAGAGGCTGTCGGCAGAAAGCAGAGAATGTTTTCAAGCTCTGCTACATCCTCACAGTGGGTGCATTTTTTTCCGTACCTGCCTCACTGCCACCAACCATAGGACCACCCAAGGGCGAGAGCGATAGGGAGGGCCAACTGTGCCAGAAAGACCACGCTGCCGACGAGGAGCTTCTTGTAGAGAGACCTGGCGACTGCCAGACACCCCGCTGCAGACTTGCCTGCAGAAGAAGACTCTGCCTCTGATGCCACCGGGTCAGCTGAGCGATCGCCCAGACTTGCACTCCCGGTGCGAGTGGGGCTTGCTGAACTACCAGAAGCTCACTTCCCTGGAAGAAATACATGCTCCACTCCACCTGCCCTGCTGTACATCAACAAGCGAGCGTTTGCTGGTTGCACTCAGCTGTGCAAACTTGTCCGGATGGGCAAGAAGGGAACCTGGCGGAGCACCTGTGCAGAACATGATGCATTCGAGATGTGCACTGAACTGGCACTTCCAACATGGATTCGGTTTCTTCCCAAGCCCAATGCTGCAAAAGAAGAGTGGGCGGACTTCATGAGAAGTTGTGCAGAAGCCAATCTTAGTGCTGCCGCACGTCGACAACAATGCATGCAAAAGTGTCTGGGGAATGGGACTCCCAGAGTAGCTTGGCTAATCGGCTCGGTGCTTGCTAGCAGATCAGCAAGGAGTCTCAGGTCTGTCACTCCAAATGCCAAACTTTGCCAGCGCAGCTGAGTAGATAGCCAGCTCTCCTGGCTGCCTCCCAAGAGGTGGTCAGGGCGTGGTACAGTGTACAGTTCTCTAGTCAAGGAATAGCGGCGTTTCACCGTTTCACGTAGTTCATGGGGCTTGCATGATGTCCTGAACTCTGGTGCACTGGAGTGACCCTGTAAAGATGCAGAACCTGCCGAGGCTAGCCCACCGTGCCATGCTTGCTCTCACTTTCGGGCGATTTGCACTTTTGTAGTGGCCGGTGTGGCTTATCTTGCTGCGCCGCGTGACCACAGCAGGTCCCGATTGTCCGGGTTTTGGAACTGCTGCCTGGGTGCACGCTCTAATCACGTCCGTGATCTTTCGCCTTTTTCAAGTTCGCATGTTTGACCAACGATCCCATGGAGCCATGCCTCTCACGACCCGTTTGTGGGTCCCCTATGTCGTGAGTTGGTGAAGCCCGTTGCCCATCCCACCTCTTGTCCTGACACATATCCGACGTCTTACAATGATCAAGCAAAGGCCAAGAGCAAGCCGGAATTTTGTCCCGCAAACTGGAGGATCTTTCGTGACAGAGTAGGCCAATTAGGAGCAAATCAACGTTAGCATAGGCTCGTTCGCGCTCTTTGATATAAGTTTCGTCTTGCCTAGCTCCGAAACTGGCCTGGAAAGCACCTCACACTTGCATCCAGTCTTGCTCACCGACGACCGAGCAGCACAACATCTTCGTCGGGATACTCGCTACCCAACAAACAGGAAGCTGCTTTATGATGGACATTCTAAACTGAGTGCAGCCTGAACGTAGAATTCATGGCCCCGTTTCATTCCCGTGTTAGACCTCCGGATCTTCACCTTTTTGTTTCACATCTCGAGCGGATATGAGCCTGCTCCGTTTCGGTGTGTTTGTTGTGTTTTTTGTGTGTGGTTGTTTGTTTTGGTGGTTGGTTTTTTGTTGTTGGGCCTCTTTGGTTCAGGCTCGTATCTTCTCATCCTACTCTCTGAATTCATTCAAGGTGACTTGTGCCTCTCGGCACACATAGCGCCCGTACCCGTGCAAAAAAAATGTTTGAGGCTTGTTGCTCACTGACCCAAATTGGGACGACTCAACACTCTGACAATCTACTAGCCCCCCAAGCGCAACTTCGGCCTCGAGCTTTTGAAGGGTGTACGGCTCTGCGTCACCTCAACATGGACAAGGCAGAGTACAACCCCACATACCCGAACAGAAGCTTGCCTGAATGTTGTTTTTGGAAGCAGGAATTGTTTCCCTTTCCCTGCCGCCAGATTTTAACTGGGTGGGACCGGCCGCCTGTGCGCGTTGCCAGCAGCTGCAAACCGTTGACCTGTCCCGAACGGACATCATCGAGATATTGGGCTCGACCTTTGCACACTGCTCACAATTGCAACAACTCAGCCTCTCCCGAAACTTACGAATCATAGAGCAAGAAGCCTTCCTCCAGTGCGCCTCACTACAGGAGGTTTGCATTCCGCCATCCCTGCTTTACATTGCTCGGCGTGCTTTTGCAGGTTGCACGCAACTCCGAACGTTTCGTAAAATGCGGAAAAGCAAGACTTGGCGAGGAACGTATGCCCGGGTCAATACCTTTGACAAATGTGAGCAATTAGACAAGCCCACGTGGCTTCGATTCTTACCGCCAAATGCCAAAGATCAGTGGAGAGAAGACTTTCGAGAAGCAATATCCTAGGACTTAGAAGCCTAGTCGCAATGTGGTGGAGATCTTCCCCTCCTCCACTCCGTGAATGCTTGCCAGCCGACTCAAAGGCCAACTGAAGTCACTATTTCGCCTTCATCGCCTACGATCTCGTGAGCTCACCGGGATGAGAGCCTTAGCTCCTTGTCCCTGGTTGGCGGGTGGTAGCGAATGGTGATGGAAGGCGCACAGGGATAACCTTAGTTACTCTCTGTTGCTGCCAGGCCATTGCCACTTTTGTAGAAAGAGGGCACAAGCACCATGCTAGGATAGATCTACGGTTTCACCTGTTTCACACGGGCCTTGCGTGCAACAAGATGGTGTCCTCACGAAGGCACCATTTCATGGATGGTTTGTTCACCCCTCTTTGGCACATTTTTGGGTGCCAAGGGGTGCAATGAAGACCTCCCTTAGGGGATGCAACGCAGCATCTTTGTCAGCAAGCCTTTTCGGTTGCTTTGCCTCCACCGCCTGACCTTTGATTCGCCTCTCACTTCGCTTGTGCAATCAGTTGTATAGGTTGTGCCGCGAAACGGGATTTTTCCTTGGCAAGCCTGGCATTGTAACAACTGATTTCCTTTGGCAAGAATCAGTACTGCTGACAGTCATGAGGAGCCCTGAGCGAAAAGCTACTTTGACCATGTTTTGCCGCTCGATGCAGTGGCCGTGTGGTCACAGTTTTGATGATTGCACGAAGCCTCTCTGCTAGGCTTCGCCTGCTCTTTCGCTCGTGCACTGACCCCTTTGACAAACTTCGTTGTGAATTCAGGCCCTTAGATAGTATGCAGTCTAGTTTTCTCACTTGTCTCACCTTAGTACAGAGGAAACACTGCTTGTTCGATGGGGATTCGGCCTCTGGCCTTGGGTGGTGTTTGGTTGTTGTTCTGGTTGCTTGTTTTGGTTGTTGTTTTGCGGGTTTTTTGCTTGTGTTCTTTTCTCCATCATCAAGTTGTGTTTCCATTCCTTTCAATGATGACCTGGGCACACCGCCCACACGGCGTCCGTACTCGTGGAAAAAATAAACAGGCTCCGCAAGACTGGGCTGCTTCTGATGACGTCAGGAAAATTATGGCAGAATCAACTTCATCAGTGCTGCCTGAGCTATTGGAGGGTGGGTGCTTCAAGTGCTTCCCAGGAGTTCGCTCAACGCCCAACATTGCATGTTTCCATGCTCCCGTGGACTTGCTTGTCAAGGACTGAAGAACATCCTTTTTAGAGTTTTGTTCTTATTTCTTTGGGGGATAGAGTTGAATAGTGAATGGTGAGATGGTCGAGGTTTCTCTACCTGGTGATTGTATTGTAGTGGCTCCACTCCACTGACTCTAGACTCTAGACTCTAGTAGGGAAACAAAGCCAGAAACAGGCAAAAAGGTCCAAGGTTTATCAGTTTTTATCCACTGACTGTGGCTGGGACCGGTTTTTGTATTTGCACCTGCAAGGAGATGTTCAAGCCTACAGAGAGCTACCGCAGAGAACATGTCTTTGGGATCCTGACTGAATTGGGTGAATCCTGGAGCTACCGATGCAGGGTGCATGTGAAAGATGAAAGTCCTGAGGAAGTGGAGGGCCTGAGCCAGTGCCGCCAGCTCTCCTTCTGTGTTTGCAAAAATTCACCCAGAGGTAAACTTGCCTATGCTTTCACCGGAAGCTCATGGAATGGTTGAAGCCTTTCATTGCTGCAAAAAGAAGGAAACCAAATCAGAATACAGAAGCAGCAAAGGCTCAACCCAAGCCGAAGCCCAAGCCTGAAAAAACCGTCGCCAGACAGATGCTGGAGAAGCGCAAGATTGTGGTGAGGGTGTTGGATTCCGGGGTAGGAGAGAGTGCGGCTACCTAGTGGTTATGGCTATGGTGCAAATTGGCAAAAGCTGGCCAATGAGAAGGCTGTGGTTTTTGCTCCAGGGCAATATGCAGAGTCATGCCCAGAGGATCAAAGCTTGTGGTGCCATATTGGGTGCATGAACTATAAAACATATCAGTTCAGCCTCCAGCCGCTAAAATTTGTTTCTGCTTCTGCCGAAGGCCATGTTACCCTTGCTGCCAGGGAACCAGTTGTCTTCTTCCGGAGCTTTGAATATTTTGAACGAGCATTGGAGTTGCAAGATCCTTGCTTAGCCAGCTGCTATTCCACCCTGGAAGACCCAGTGCCTTTGTCTGCTTATGCTATGTGCCCGAACAAGATTCGTGTGAAAGAGCATGCACAGGTCAATGCCAGTTGCACTTGGCATGGGGCAGAGAAAGAGGGTAGCAGCAAGCAGTCCAAGAGATCAACCAAGAAGCGAAGCGGTAGAAGGAGGACTGGGGCTAAGGCTAAGGCCAAGGGAAAAGCAAAATCCAGCATGGTGCACAAAGTCACTGTCAAGTCTAAGCAAAAGAAAGGTAGTGCTTCCTGTGAAGCAAGTGATGCAGAATCAGGCGGCGATGAAATTCCGTTGAAGGATGTCGATGATGAGAAATCAAACACAGGCATTGACTCTGAAAGTGACTTGGATGACTTCAACGCACTGCTAGATGATCTTTTTGAAGAAAAGAAGATTTTAATCAGGGTTCTTGATTGTGAGGCTTTTGGGCCTCAGAAAGTATGTCAGAACCATGTCCAAACCATATCCTGAAGGAAGGTTTTGGGATATGATTTTTGGAGCCCTCCACAACAAAGCTGTGGTGCCCTTTCATTCTCAAGTGGCCGGTGCTCACTGGGCCTGGCCTAGTGACCTACTGACTAGTGGTGACTAGTGGTCCAGCGCCTAGGCCCTAGCCCTAACCCTACCCCAAGTAGGTTTGGGTTTCTAGATGCTAGAGCCTACTCTAGAGATGCAGCCTTCCCCTTGAGCAGTCTTCTCCTGCCAGGTGAAAGGAAAAAGTGGCAAGACTTCGGTGAGGCTGCCATGGCCAAATGGGAATCGCAAATTTTGCGGTGGAGATCGGAGTTGAAGATTTCAAAGCAGTACAGCCCTTGGAACGATTTGGGGAATTCAGCTACTGGGATCAAGCTCACCCCCCGAGTTCGGCAAATTCTGAACATGGTCGTTGCTGAAAAAATCAAGAGTCTTGGTGCCAAGCACAGGACACGCGACCGGGTCCTTGCTCGCATCAAGGGTACGGTGGTGGACATTTCCCAAAATCCGGGAAGAAAAACTTCACAAAGGATGAAAAGGCCATGCGTGCTTTAACTACAAGCTCGCAGCTTTACCACTTTGGCAGGGATTGCTGCATCTTACCCAGTGAGATGCTGGCCCTTCAGGGTCACAACCCTGATCGATTTAAAGTCCCACCCAGCATGACACCCATCCAAGTGCGACGTCTGGCTGGCGAAGGAATGGCGCTGCCGTGTCTGGGTATGATTGTAGTGTCGCTTTGCTTGACAAAAGGCTTCCAGAGCCTTGAGTCTATGAGCCTCACCCCTGGCAAAATTGAAACAATAGCTGTAGCTGTAGCTCTAGAAGCAGCTTTACTCCTCCCAGAATGAGCTGAATAGTGGCCACAGTAAGCATGAAGCACCCAGATTGAACTTCACAATCCTGTTTTCTAATCAAACATACTGATTTTGAATATGTATATGTGGGTAACCTAGTAGGACTGAGCGTTTCCTTGTTTCAGGCTGTTTTCTGCCGGGGATGTCAGCGTGAAGGCAAGCAATGTTTGCTCAGGCTTTAGTCATATGATTTTAGAAATCTGGAGCTGGGTAGGCAAGCACAGGAATCGGCAAAAGATTGCACTGTGAATGGTTTGACTTTTGCATCATGGCTCCATACCAATTCTACTTATGGCATATGGCAATTTCAGGCAATCTACCAGATTTCAGTCAGATCAAGTGTTTTTTCCTTGTGAACCAGTCTTAGATTTTCGGTTGTACCTTAAACCTACACATGATTCAAGGAGCCGTCAAGCCATGACTTGGGCTGGACAGTTTGCCCGAGAGATCTGCTGTTACATTATATACCAAGCCCGAAAGATTTGACAAAGAACCGGAACTTGCAGCTCATACGTTGTGGAGATTTCATTAGAACTACTTTGGTATTGGAGTCGGTAGAACCTAGAACCAATTCATTTACATTGTAGATCAAGCAATAGTCATTGAGTAGAAATGAGAGCAGCCGAGATGTAAGAATGCAAGGTGTTTGATGTAGGATGAGGATCGGTTTTTGTTTGGACTTTCATTTTCAAGTATGATCTGATTCTAGTTTGCTGGTTCCTTGACAAGTAGTTCTTTGTTTGGAGACCTTTGTGCTCAATTCATTTGGCCTGAGATCTGTGTGCACAGTGCCTGTACTGTATCCCTGCTCTTTAATGGGCCGGAAGGACAAGCAACCCAAGTCGCCAAAGACACCTACTCATGCCAAGGCTAAGGCTAAGGCCAAAGCGGCTAAGGCCCCGAAGGCAGCTTTGGTGAAATCCATGAAGAAGGGGAAGCAAGAGGCCAGAAGGCAATCAAGGAGGGAAAAGGAAGGAAAGGGGAAGAGACAGCAGGACTGACTAGTGACTGTGACTAGTTGCCCAGTTGACCAGGGACTATAACCAGTGACTAGTGAGTCAAGTAGATAGAGTTGACTGGGGCTAGCTAGCTGCTAGCTACTACTAGCTGTTACTAGCTGCTAGCTAGCAGCCTGTGTTTGTTGGTGATTGTCCTCTATGCCATATGCCATTATGCCAACATCTTTGTTGCTTGCCCCAGAATCTGTATTTTTAATATCAATATCAGCGGCTTTTAGGTTCAGCCGCACATAGGTTCCAAGGTCAGCATGCCAGTATGCTAGAATCTAGGAATCTAGGGTCTAGGACTCTAGGACCTTAGGACTCAGACTTGGGACCTTGGAATCAATGTCAGGTAGGACCAGATAGGACTCCAATCACATCAACCTGTTCAGGAGGGACCAACGTCACCTACGCGGACTGGGCAAGTTGTGTCATATCATCAACCTCATGCAGTGGAAGTCGTCAAGCCCAAGAAGGGGACGCAAGCTGCTCCACAAGGGGGTAAGTGGCAGCCCTGTTTGATTTGCCTCCAATCACCCAAGGACCTGGTTGTGCTATGTTTCAGAAGCAAAGGAATTGTTTTTCATGCAGCTATGGCACTACTTATACAGTACACCAGTACACTAATCATAGCACCACAATGTACCAGATATGCAGAAATGCAGAAAGCATGCCATAGCAGTAGCTGCCAAACAGCCAAGCTACTAGTTACTAGTTTTAATTACCTAGTCAAGACATCTAGGAATCTAGTAGGTCATTGGATTGTGTCACTTTACCGATGGTACTAAACTGTAGCCTTGAAGTCCCTTTTTGCCTCAGGAAGTTCGCTGGGCAGAGTTTTATGCCAAAGGCAGCCCGATCAAGAACATTTGCCTGCTTGACCTTTTGGTGGTGGTTGAGGGGTTTCTTGGATTGAAGACCGAGGAAGCAGCTGCCAAGTATCATGCAAAGGACTCTAGCGGCAAAGAGTTCAAGATTGAATTTGGGAAAGCCAAGGAAATCAAATCCCAGATGCTTCAAGCTGCTGGTACCAGATTGTTTTCGCCAAGCGGAGCTGTCACCGTGGTGCGTTCCCAACTGCGTACTGTCTACTATGAAGTCGGCTTTTTGAGTGAAAGCGAGTTTGAGAAGATAGTTGGTGCGCCAGCAAAGGATTTCAAGCTCAAGCCAGTCACCCTCCAGATTGAGGATGGTACAAGCCTCAAGGGTCACTACATTTCCCTCCTGGGCCTCAGCCCTGACCAATTGGGCTGGATCAGAAAGATCAAAGTGGAGGAGCAAATCAAAGTGAACTTGGACGAGAAGCTTTGCGCATCACAACTTCAGATAAGGCAGAAGCAGCCTCCAGACCACTGTGATTTAGCCACCAAGGGGCTTTGGGAGAAGGCAGCCAGCCAGATCAAGCCGGCAACACGTCATTCCTTGCCGAAAATCTCTTCTCTCAAGAGAAAAATGGAAGAGACTGAGCAGGAGCCCCACAAAGCATTGTTTTCAGGATTTGTAAGTGTGTGTGTGTACATCAACTTTCCTCTATGAATCTAGACTCTACACAGTAAGTTATATGATATTATAGGCTTTACTATACACATTATATTCAATAGTCAAACAACTAACTAACCTAACAAACAATGATGACTGTCATAGTCCTGGTCCTAGGTCCTAGTCATAGTCATGTCATAAGAAAAATCAAGAATGGTTCTTAGGGCTAAGTCTTAGGGCCATGGATCCTAGGTCCTAGGTGTTGGTGATATAATATAGTATGGTGAGTTTAAAATTTTATGTGATCCTATATAGGTCCTATATCCTCAGAAGCAGTGGATTGGCTTGGCCCTTGCAGGAGAGGATGGAGCGTGAGAAAGCAGAGCTGGAAGCCGCCGCAGATGAGGAAGAGGGCCAGGAGCGGGGTGAGGAGGAAGAGAGGACAGAAGACGAATGTGTAGAGGAAACAGGGGCCTGTTCAATGTACTCTGCTGCGCATACTATCCGCCCTGCCCCACAGATGGCCTCGGTGTTGGGGAGCTTGGCAGAAGTTGCATCTCCCAAGAAGAAACCACAACAAAAGAAGAGGAAAAAGAACGAGGGTGAAGGTGAGCAAGCCAAGGATGGTGAGACTATGGAAGTTGATGCAGGTGAATGCACAGACCCGGATGTTCTTGCAGATCCGCTTTTGAAGATGATGGTGGATTCCTTGGGCGGGCAATGTCCAGCTTGCTTTACCGGGTTGGTTCCAAGCACGGTTCTTCTGAATTTCATCAAGATTGGCAAGCAGCTGAGAGGGGCCGGGAGTTGTGAAAAGCTGTGCAATTAAGGTAAGGTAAAGCTGGTTAAGGTCAAGCAATCAGAATGTAGGTTCTTGTCAGAGTAAGTGAAGTGGCATACTGTTCGGGTTCTACTTAGTCGTCCTTTTCATTTCAGTCCAATTCCAAGTCTGAGTCTAAGTCTTACCCCCTGTAGGCTCGAGACTTGCTGAAGGGGCAGCAGAAGAAGAAGTGGAAGCACTGTGACTCGTTGAAAGCAAGAATTGAGCTTATGGAGCATTGCGCAGCCGTTGCATTTGCCAAGATCGAAGACATGCCAAGGCCAGAGCTACAGGCGCATCTCCACATGATCAATGCCAGTGGTTTCCACCTTTCCTTTGAGACTCGCTGCCCTGTCTTTGAGCGGTTCATGGATGACTGGTTCCAAGACCTCACAGAGGCCAACTGGCAAGAGCAAGGCAGTTCCAATCATTGAGCTCGTTACCCGTGCAATGATGCCATGGAAAACTATGGAAAACTGCTTCTGGAGATGTGAGTGATTTGGAGCCAAAGATTCACGGGATTGTCTCTGCGTGTCTTGAAGACGTGCGACAAAGCAAAAGGAAAGGCGTGATCTCTGCGACGGAGATGGACACACTGTGTGAAGAAAGGCTTGAGGCAAGCTGATGGGGACACATTTCTGTTCAATGAAATCATCTGCCTTCCCATTTTTATATAGAATAATCAGGAATCACTAATAATCAATAATCTTTTGAATCTAGTGAACAATAGACTTAGACAATTATACGGGCTCAAACCAGAGGCACCAAACCTCTTGGCTGCATGCGTGTCTTCAGGATTTGTTTTGGCGTTCAAGACTTTCTCCACAAGTTGGCCCTGTCAACACTCCTTGACAGGCCCTTGGCAAGTGTATGGTAGAGGGCTTTGGATGCAATTCCTTCTTTGAACTTGTGAAGAAGCCCAAAGAATTCAAAGGCAAGATCTTGGGTTTGTGGAATGGCTTTCTGGAGGAGATCGCTAAGGATGGTTGGCCAGCTTCTCAAGAAGACCCTGATCCAGGATCTCCAATAGCTTCTATGCGTCCGGCTCTGTTTGATGCTGTTGTGAGGGTGAGACGTGTTTGCAGGGCTTTTCGATGTCTCCTTTCACCTTTCCATTCCAGCGATGCCTCAGCCGTGAACCTGCTTTTGAAGCAGAAGACCTGGACAAGCTCTTTGGAGAACCTCACGGTGAATGTCTTGAAGCTTGAGTATTACCAGAAGTTGTGGAATGAGGTGCTGGCAAAGGGGCCAACATGTCAGACCCTTGCGCCAAAGGTGGAATCCTTGCTGAGAAGCGTCCAAGAATCACTTGGTTTGAGAGCCTGCAGAGTGCAAGCTCTGAGCTGCCAGCATTGAAGAAAGGCACCAGTGGTGGCATGACCCAGAAATTGGAGGAGGCAACGCTTGCTTCAGCAGAGAAAATTGCACAGGAGATGCTAGAGAACCAGGCTGAAGGCCATACCTCGTCATCTGTGAACACCATCTTGCATACCTTGAATCTCTTTCCCGAAAAGAGTGGGGTACTGCAGCTGGCCAAAAAAGTGGGTAAGCTGAAGGGGAAGGGTGCTGGCAGTCTGGCTTTGCCCGAGCTCAGAGCTCTGTTGAGCAAGTACCCTGAGAAACCACAGGATCATGATGTGTCCAACATTGACGAATGCCTTGGGAAATTCAAGGTTGAACACCTGCTAGAAGCACTGAATAAGTGCAGAGACCAGCAAGTGCTTGATGAGACCAAGCTCAAGGCACAACAAGCGCTTCACCTGCACTTCAAGTTGGTCAAGGCCATTTTCCAGCCGTTCTGTGTTACCTGTCTTGCAAGAGCATGTGTCAATATTTCATTATGTGTTGATATTACTCTCTCTCTCTATATATTTGTATGATATATTTTACGTGTTATGTGCATTTGCATTTTATGTCATGTTATGTAATTCCTGCCTAGGATGACTCGGACACAGCCAGAGAAATCCATGACATCACCCTTTATGTCAAGCAAGTGCAAGCGTTGGCAAAAGAGATGTGGGCTGACTCTCCTCTTCACAAGTGGGCTCTTTCGCACATTGACGCTGTGGCTTGTGGGGTTAGCTTCAAAAGCCTCTTGCGTGACTATGTGGACCTTGGGCCAGATGAGAGCACAAGGCAGCTGCGTGACAGCAAGTCAACCAGGTTGTCAGGTTTGGTCTCCAATGCTTTGCAGGTTCACAGTTCGCTTGAGAATTTGCAGAACGAGCTGGCCAAGGTTGCTTCTGGTGTGGAGGACCTTTGCATCCCTGGCCAGGACATTCGAGATCAATCCTCCTCACAGGCACTTGAGGAGCTGCTGCAGGATCCAATCTTTCAGACCACATTGGAACGCCGTTACCAGAAGTTTGCAGAAGACATCAGTGCAGCTGTGTCCCAAATTCAGAAGTTGGGGCAGGGCTACCATGATCCCAAGAGTGAAATGTCTTGGAAGAAGGATTTGGCGAACGATGCTAGCTTGAAGGAGATCCTTGAGCAGGCAGCAAAGACCATCAAGCAACTGGATCCAAAGGCTATTCGAGACGCACAGAAGGCAATGGATCAGGCTTGGTCAGAATCAAAACCTTTTCTTATATACGGGTAACGTGTTGTAGAAAGATCAATGGCAGCACAGTATAGGTTCCCTAGGCCCTAGGCCTAGGCCTCTGCAGACTGGGTCTCAATTGAAGGCATCTAAGAGAATCTAAGCATAAGTAACATGTGAGTGGTCCATCAAGGCAAAAGTCTAGTTAGTTGTCTCTCTTTCTCTCTGTTGGTGAATGTGTGTTCAACATGTCATGAGGTGATAGGTCAAAGGCTTGAAATTGTTCTTTCTCTGTGCAGGCAGTGAAGCAAGCAGTGCCATTTTTCAACCGCTCCTCTGACCTTGCCAAGAATGACGCGGGCCTCCGCTCTGTCATCAAGCGGGCGTCCATCATCACCATGGATCTTGAGGTCATGCTGAGTGAAGGCACCCTGACTGAGGCCCTTGATGGTTCAATGGTGAAAACAAAGGCTGTAGATGCTTGTCGGCAAATTTTGGCTGACATTTCAGGTGGAACCATTTCCGTAGATAAAGTGCACCCTGCATTGTACAGGTATGCTGGAGAATTTGTGTCATAAACCTTTTTGTGAAAGCAGCAGCAGCAGCAACAGCACAGAGCTGAACCCAAGTTAGTGCATGCCGTGTCCTGCATCTAGTTATAGTTACTTTCAGGGGTTTGCCAATTGATGTTTCAATTGTTTACCACCAAGTAGTTTCTATTGATTCTACTATGTGTGAAGTTTACAGTGTGAATCTGTGCACTGACTGTTTGCGCTTCCAATTTTCACTTGGAGACAACCTCAGGCAATTGGATAGGCTGCCGTCAGGCCTTTTTTAAAGTGGCCACAGTAGCTCGATGTCCGAGTGAAGAACTTGAACGATGTCAGATGTGCATATGTTCAATATGGCATCAATATGGAATTTTGTGTGCTCAGAATGTGTTCTTTGCGTGGGTGAACCACTGGTGCAGTTGGCCTTGTTTTGCAGTTTATGCCTATGCAAAGCTCATCTGAGTCTGATGGGCGGGGTAAGGGTGAGGTCTTGGGTGGGTAGCTACAGTAGTTCAGTACTCACAATGGAAACCAAAGAAGCACATAACACAATATAACGCAATTTACAAACATGCATACTAACATGCATAACAAAACCACAACAAAACACATGTTAAACCCATATTCCTAAAACAATCCAGCTATTCAACACCACATCCAAAGCATTTCAAAACTATATCAGAAAGACTAATCAACAAAAGCAAAGCAATATTGAAATCATATCCAAAATATGCTGAAAAGATAACAACTTTTCTGAACCATATCAAAACCATATCGCTAAATCATGTCCCAAACATATCAAAAACATACAAGAAAATAATCCAACTTTTGGCCTTGTGGCTGACATGCAATGTCCTAATGCTAAAGGTTTTGTTTGGCAAGGGACTACATTGACTACTACATGTTTGCATCAATGCACGTTGTCGGCTCAGATTTGCTCCAACGATTCCTGGAAGCCGGTGGCTACAGCAAATTTGGCACACTCAGTTTTTCAGAGGGCACCAAAGGTTGAAGTCAACATTTCTGACAGAATCAAAGGTGCACGCCACATGTCAAACTTGTTTGCCAGCAACATACATTCATGAACACTGTGACTGTTCAACGCTTCTTGTTAAAGAGGTTTGACTTGGCTGGTTCATGCCGCCAAAAAGCCGATCCAAAAGTCTCGCTCGTGCGGAAACACAGAAAAAGGCACTCCAAAAGGCTGCCGGACCCTCAGCCTTGGTTTCGCATATATATATATATATAGAGTGTGCTGAGTGTGCTGCCGCTGAAATCGTGAGATTGTGAGGCTACAGCCTCAGCAACTTCCGACAAAAAACAAGTAGACTTGGCTTGAACTGAGGGAGAAGGCGGGGTTGAAGTGTGAGCAAGGAACACCTTTGATGACTTCTCCAATGGCAGATGGCACGTGGTCCAAAACCCCGCTGCCTGTGAGTTCCGCTGGGGAATGGCTTCGAGCGCTGTTGAGGGTGTCGGATGATGCCGCAATTCGAATCGCCGCACACTCGTGCAAGAGCACCTTGTTGAGCATGTGTTCGAAGTTTGGCCTAGAGCATTCAGTTCGTCGCATGCTAGGCTACCACAGCTGTTCGAGAGACAAGTCATTGCTTATATACTCGAGAGAGAGCATGTCCTTGCCTTTGAGGAGACTCAAGGAAGTCATCATGGCGGTGAGGACGGGCAAGTTCTTCCCGGACAAGACTCGATCGGGATACTTCGCCCTGGGCTCAGTCTGTGAAAAGAACCAACCTGCATCAGACGACGATGGTTCGCTAGACTCGGAGAGCGAAGAGGACGATAGTCCGGAAGAAGAAGAAAGAGCAGTTGCAGAAGTTGTAGGTCCCTGGAGGCCACAAGGGGCCACCGACTCTTTGATCTATGCTCGCCACAAGACTTCCCGATGCCTTCATGTCCTCGCAGACGAGGGAGGTACGCATTTTCGTTGTGGCCGAACAGCAAATGCCAACTATTTGGATGAGAAGCCGGAGTTCATGTATCCGGCTTGCGGAGTGTGTCTGAAGCTATGACACCGACGTCGAGAGCTTATGAAGGACAATGAAGTGCGCTTGGAAAGTTTCTTTTGAAGAATGGAAGGCAAACGTTTAAAAGACAGTATCTATAAGCGTAAATCAAGATGGGCCTTGACGAAGCACGTAGGGATTCCATCAACGAACTTGGCATTTGAACTGATTGAAAGCAGATAGGAAGAACTTAAACGTTCAGAGACTTGTGCAAGAAGATCGGAAAACTTTGGCAACGTTTGTGCAGGCACTTTTGGACACTTGGTTTGAGCGCAAGAAAGTGGAAGAAACTCAAACGTTCAGAAACTAGTGCAAAAAGATCGGAAAGTGTTGGGAACAGTTGTGCAGGCGTTGTGCTGGGTGATATTTTCCCACGCGCAGGGATCCTTATGCGTGCGAGGCAGACACATTTCAAAGAGTCCCCATTGAACTACTCAAGATTGGGGGTGTGGCAAGCACATCGAAAGGAAATCGCATTTGCTTTGGCTTCAATTTGAAGACTTGCAGTGCACAGACGAAGCAGCAGAAATGTGACAGGGGATTGCACCTGTGGTGTGTCAAGAATTGCTTCAAGCCGCGCCCCGCGGTGGAGTGTCCGAATGCCCGGAAGG
Organism: Porites rus; assembly: GCA_964035705.1. Taxonomy (NCBI): domain Eukaryota; kingdom Metazoa; phylum Cnidaria; class Anthozoa; order Scleractinia; family Poritidae; genus Porites; species Porites rus. The sequence continues at coordinate 84,033 of CAXIVM010003042.1, read as the reverse complement.
AAGAGTGACTAGGCAGTCCAAGAGATGAGCTCGAAGCAGAGGGCTCAAACATGCATTGAAATGCGCACCCTTCCTTTTGGGAGCGTGGCGAGTGTGCTCCATTTCAATCGCATCTTCAGGCTCATTTGGTCTTTGGGTCTCAGACTGGGCATTTTGTGGACTAATTACTTTGATGACTATCCTACGATCACGCATGAAGCTCATCAGTTGTCGACCATGGCATGCGTGAAAGGCCTCTTTGAATTGCTCGGTTTCGCCTTTGCCGAAGACAAGCTGGCACCGTTTGGGGAAGAAACAGAAACTTTAGGAGTGCTTGTGAATTTGTCCCAAGCCTCTCAGGGCAAGATCGTCGTGGACAACAAACCTTCGAGGAAACGGGAACTGCTGGAGACGATTGACAAGGTACTAGGTGACGGCTTTGTAATCCCTATCCAGCTTCCTTCAATCCTTGGTAGGATGCAGTTCGCAGACATGCAATTGGCAGGAAAGATGGGCGGCTTAGCCATGGCAGACTTGAGGACTCTCGGACATGACTCTAAAGATGAGCATAGCCTAGCTCCTGAAGTCGTAGATTCCCTAGTGATGCTCAAGCAAAGGTTCTCAGAAAGCAAACCCGGAACATTGACGGCGGGAAAACCCACAAAACCGATTTTGGTTTACACCGATGGAGCTTTCGAATTCGATGATCAAGGCGAACCATTAGCGACCATTGGAGCAGTCATGTTAATGTCGAACAAAAAGGCCAGAGTGTTTGGGACCAAGGCGCATCCAGCTTTGCTTGCAAGATGGTTGTCCGAGTCCAGTCATCCGATCGGCCTGCTCGAACTATATGGAGTAGCAACGGCTTTCGAACATTGGTCCAAGGACTTGAAACACGAAAGGGTGATTTTCTTCTGCGACAATTGGACAACCATAGATGTTTTTGTGAGGGGTTATTCGGCCTTGCTTTCGTGGAGACACCTCCTCATGGGAAGTGGAAAGGACTGATGCCAGAACTGAATCCTTGACCTGGATTGCGAGAGTGGCTTCGAGTAGTAACGTAGCCGATACCCCGAGCAGAGGATCTCTCGACGCTTTGAGTTTCTTAGGTGAACTTACACTGGAACACCCATGTTGTCCAATAATGAAGGAAGCACTCGAATCCCTCTTTTGACTAAAGCAGAAGTGGGTGACTGTCAGCCGAAGCAAGGCAAACGCAATACATAGAAGTTATGTAAGAAACTCAGGATCTCCTGAAAGGAATCCTTCCTCGACAGTTTACCCACATAAGCCATCTGCGAGAAAAAGAGAGTGATTCAATATAATGAGTTTTGATTATGTTTGAACTATATATGAATTGTATACGCGTGACAATTCGAGTTTCCGCTGTGGGGTCCGTAGTAACCTATAACATCACCGTTACAATCCTCATCCTCACCGTCAACTTCTGTCATCTCTTGCTGTGCTGTCGGGTCACGCTGTCGTCTCGCTTGATTGTTTTTTGAAAGTTCCCCCATGTCTGCTTGTCTCCGAGCAATGAGGCTGGCGTCTCATGTGCACTGCTTGATTTTTGTCAGTTTCTGCCTGAGGAGCGATGTGGCAACTTCTTTGGCAGGTTGCATGCTGCCCATCATGTGCGGTCAACTGGTGAGCTTTAGCACATTCAACACGCCCTTGCGACGACAAGTTTTTTTGATGACGCCCATTTCAGCCACAACTGACCTTCTTCCTAAGTTCTCAAATCGCATCATTTTCATGCGCAAAGCAGCCCACAAAAGGAGACCAAGTCTGTTTGTTCTGGTGAAACAACCTTGGTGGAAACACAGCATTTGCCAAACTCATCCCTCAAGGGATTGCCGCAAGTCCGTCAGCACAGCGCGATGGACAGAGCAACATGGAGCCAAGCATCTTCATCAGGCCGTCCACTCCAAAACACAGACAATTAATTGTGCACACTGCTGCCACGTCCGTACTGTTGTTTTGACATCGATAGAGTGCAAAGGGCAGAGGCACCAACTTACACATCGCAATACCTGTTGACAAGAGCTGCGATTGAGTGTGAAGAAACCCTTTCGAAACTGATTGTTGCCTTTCATTGTTTACAGAAATCAAAAAGGCGTGATTTTCGGTTCTGGAACTGAGAACTGGGTTGTTTTTTTTCACATCGCAATCACGGAAACCGGCACTCAATGACACGCTGCTAAAGGTTTTTGTTTGGCAAGGGACTACATTGACTACTACATGTTTGCATCAATGCACGTTGTCGGCTCAGATTTGCTCCGGAGCCGGTGGCTACAGCAAATTTGGCACACTCAGTTTTTCAGAGGGCACCAAAGGTTGAAGTCAACATTTCTGACAGAATCAAAGGTGCACGCCACATGTCAAACTTGTTTGCCAGCAACATACATTCATGAACACTGTGACTGTTCAACCCTTCTTGTTAAAGAGGTTTGACTTGGCTGGTTCATGCCGCCAAAAAGCCGATCCAAAAGTCTCGCTCGTGCGGAAACACAGAAAAAGGCACTCAAAAAGGCTGCCGGACCCTCAGCCTTGGTTTCGCATATATATATATAGAGTGTGCTGAGTGTGCTGACGCTGAAATCGTGAAATTGTGAGGCTACAGCCTCAGCAACTTCCGACAAAAAACAAGTAGACCTGAGCTTCTTGGATGAGGCCAGATGAATGTGGTCGTGGTGTTGCCACTTAAACACATTCAATGTCAGGTGGATTCATCTGTGGACGAGAGCCTTGTTCCAAAAGTTTTTCAGCTACTTGGGTATGGGCTTGCACAGGCGGGAAACTGTGAAGAGCTTGAAACCACGCACTTTGGAATATTTGAACATTCAATCTATATCTTTTTTCAAAGAACTGGTTCCTACTTTGTCGTCTCATGACCTAGTTTTGCATTTGGTCCCCTTGTACATACTGCTCATCTTTCCTTTTTTTGTGTGTGTCAGTGGCAGCGGTAGGATTCTTCGTTTTGTCCATTGCCCTTGCACAAGGAAGTTGCTGGTTGTATTTTTTTCTGGCGACACCCAAAGATACCCGAAGTGTCCAGTGCCTTTTTCAAGTGGATATATATATATATATATTTCTTTTGTCGACCCTTTCAGGGGGACCGTCCATGTCTCCTGGCTGCGTGCAATGCAGTAGAACGGATTTGTGAGGAGAGCCAAGTGAGCCAAGATTGCAACACTTTTGCACTCAAAATGTTTTCGCACAGGACTCATACGGCTTCATCACCTTGGTAAAGGCCGCCAGCTGTTTCTATATCTTACTGTCATGGCAATCTTGTCCAGGCCAAGGGTGTGGAGACAATGCTGTCTTTCTTGCGGCATCTGCCACAAGCCCATGTTGCGCCTGCTACATCCGAAGCTGTAAATGCAGCAGTCCGCAGCCTGGTCACCCCCAGCTGTCGGTGAAAAGCAGATCAAAACCATTTTAATGTCCATTTGTGACAAGAGACCTTGTACCTTTTCTATTTATGTTTTCTAGATTGTATGAAGTTCTGCAGACCATAATTTAGCCTAGCCACTGTGGGTGCCCAGGCGGCTGCCATTTTTCAACGCGCAGCTGTGTGGTTGGATGAAGTGGACATTCTGGCCAGTGAATACTGACAGAGATAATTGAAATCCTTCTGCCACAGGGATGCTGTCATGGATCCATACTGGATTTGCTGCCAAATCGATTGATGACAAGTGCCGATCATTCTGTACGCAGTAATAGTGACTGGCACTGTATTTGCGAGCTAGCCAGGATGAGGTGGACTTTGACCAGCTTCAACATGTGTTACATTTGGCTTTTTGGTCGTCACCCAAGATTAAATCCGATTGCTTCTTGCGAGAAGCTTGTCCTCCTTTGCAGGTTAGGTTCCGAAGATGAGGATGTGGCATTGTCTGTCAGAGCCTGTGCTCTTTTTTTCTAAAGTCTTTTTACATTAGCAATCCGGAGTCCCCCTTCGAGCCTGCTCGTCATTCACCGCCAGGCGCTGGGAGCAATTGAGAGATTTACGCTTTACAGGAGATGTTGGGAACATTTCCGTTTTATTGTTTTTTATTCAATGATGGCCTCGTGTCAGAACTTGAACGGAACCTCTCTTGAGGAGCGAGAACGGAGCTACTCTCTTGCAATCAGATGTGCTCCAGGTGCGTTTGGATTTCCCGAATTCTTACATTGCTTCCTTGGTTGAGGGGCATTTCGGCATAGGTTTGGAGAGAAGTGAATGTTTGAGCGATTTCGACACCAACTGGAAAACTGTTGGAGAAGGAAATCCGTTGAAAGGTGCTACATCGGATCATTGGACACAACCGAGCACCGGAGTTAGTTTCAGAGGCATGTGATGCCACTGCATATCGCTGTGACACCATGTCTTGTGGCCAGGCGTTCACTCTATTGTTTCGGCTTTGTGATGCACCAGCACCAGCTGTCGTGCCCCATCCACGCATCGTTGTGAACGCTATGTGCCTCACATTTGTGTACTTATGTAGTGAACTCAATCCTTTTTCCATAACAACTTGGACCGGACCCGTGTCCTGTGAAAGGTTCCCTTGGTGACAGATGAAAGTGATATTGTGCGAACTGTGGCCTATTCCTCAATCACAGGTGGCATTCGCAGATATCCGAGCTTAAGCCTTTTGTTCTCTGCCTCAGGTTGAATCAATGACACAGGCTCCGCTGAACATGTTGCTTGACCCAAGTAAGAAAAAGGCGGCTACGACTTATTGCTTTGTTGGCTACATATTGTATTGTATATATACATATATCATTTATCAGCCAAAATACTCACTGCATGTGCAAACATGAATCCCAGAAGAAACATATTTTCCAGAAACAGCATTTTCCCGACAATGCAAAGGCGGGAAAACAAAGTATAAAGGATCATTCAGCCTGAATAGGAAGCCAAAATGGGAAGATTTAGTGATTTAGCTATGATGCGGAGAATATATACAAATATGGATTCTCTCATTCTTAACTTGAAACAAAGGAGAAAGCTGACAAGGGACAGATTAAACATGGAAGAGCTGACTGGATAGGGTCAGAGCCATGCAATTCAAAGAAGCAGAGCAAGCTAAGAATATAAAGTAACAGAATGCAGGAAGGGGTAGAAAGTGTGTGAGTAATTCAAAGGATAAGATTGCGAGAAGATTGGGTGACAGCTTGGAACAAGAAACTTACATTTCGCCATGAACTGGAATCTTAAATTGGATGAGGAAAGATCCAGCTACAAAAAACCCAAAGAAAGTTTATGAAGCATCGAGGAACCAGATTCTAGGAAACAGTTTTTGGTGTGTTTCAGGCTCTCACAAACCTGCATATGCGATCAAACACAACAGTTTCCGTAGCCTAACACCATCAAGAGCTCAAATCTACAAATCATTCTATTTGGCCTGGTGCCTGCAGCGCAAGCAATGCCTTATACCAAGTGCAGTCATTGAAGTATAAATACATTTATATAACCACAAGCTTTCACACTCTGTGCGCATGCCCTACACATATCCTCTCTACTCTGCACAGTGCTGTCTGTACAATGCAGTATGGCGCTGCTGTGTGTAGGAGAGTATTCCGTAGGGGACTCCGCAATTGGAATCTGGCGAGCGCCCTGTAATCTGAGTCGGGCATGTTGGACGCTCACTAAGAGATGTCATTTTTATGGTGTTTACACTCTTTGCATGGCTTTGTATCTCGCATTTCTCGAGTTTCCGCAGTGTTCCTGTAGACTTTGTAATGCAGTGTGGAGTGTTGTGAAGTGTGCACAGTACTGGTGGAATGTGGAATGCATTGTTGACCTCCGGGATGTCACGCTTGTAAAGACCCGAAGACCCGGTTTTCTTGAAGACGGTAAACACGTATCTATAAGCACTATTTTTGGATCCTCTTTCACATTGTTTAGTTATATATTGTATGTCTTCCTTGCAAGTTGCAAACATTGTTGGACCTTTCTTGAAATTGTACATTTTTCAGGGCGCCCAAATTTGCAGACTATACAATTTTTATACTAACTTGCAGACTATACAATTGCAACCAGATGATGCATTTGTCGCCATAACAAACTATACAATTGCAACCAGCTGATGCATATGATGCAACCATGAGAGATTTATTAAGACATAGACTGTTGAGAGAGGAGTCGTTTGTTTGCCTTTCATGAGCCTGGTGATGCGAATGGTACGATGATGAGAAATAAATATAGTCAGACATACATGATATATATATATATATATAACAAAAACACATACATAGACCAAGTGCTTTTCCATTTTTTTCTCCCACTCCCACTCCTCTCCCAGACACACCTCATGATGCAGGATATGCAATTTTGTACCCAAACGCAAATAGGCCTCCCCCAGCTAAAGCTTTGTAGCGATGAATGCACTCCTGACAGTGCTCTCTGCAGCATTTGGGCCTCAACAACGTCTTGCTGGAAAGTTAGTGTGCATTCAAAACTCAAACAGACTTTGAGTTTTTTGAAGGGGTGAGGTGCGGGCGTTGGGAGTGAGCACATGTAAAGAATAGAAACATGTGACTGGAAACTTGCTGACAAAGTGAAAGGCCTTGCAAGAGAAAGGCTTGACTCTAATCATTCTGCAAGACGGACCGGTTCTTGGAAGCTTTGCCTGCTGAGGCGTTTGCAGCTCGCTGGTATTCGCTTGTTGGCTCTTTGGTCACAGAGATCCCTGCGCATTGACAGACCATCATGGTGCAAAGTATTGTTGCTACAAACCCTACTAGCTTCTTGTTACTACTAGTATATAAGGCACCTGTTACTACTAGCGTGGCACTTGTTTCTAGTAGCGAACCTTGTTGCTACAAACCCCAGCACTTGTAGCACGGATGAACTAGGCGTGGTTCAGTTTAGTTGTGCCAGGTTGGACCTTGGAGAGGACCCTGCCGTGTCTGAATCGAAGGACACGCTGCCATCACACTTGGACAGTGACACTGGGGACAATGACAGCGACACTGACACGACTTTTGTCGGATGATCCACAAAGCGTTTAGGACTTGAAACAGTTTATCAGGGAGGTTGGGGTTGCTTTGTAGATAAGTCCACTTGTACGTGAGTTCTGCTCCAACTACATGTGCAGGCAAATGGTTTTGAAGTTTCCAGGGAGGTGATCGCCAATCTGAAGCGAGCTGGGTGGTGGCCTTGTCCACTGCTTCACGCAGATGTTCAGCAGCCATGTTCAAGAAGTGCCGGGTAGTTGATTCCACAAAGGCTGAGCCATGCCGCTGGTTGGATGTCAACAATATCTTGTCGTTTGCCTGGCCCTTGTGCTGTGTTGAAATTGCATTCCACATGCCCCGTACAGCAGCCACGTGTTTGAAGGCCGCAACAAGTCCGTGGAAGCAAAGACTCCAAAGAAGAGTGCGAGGCTAAAGTTCAACATGAAGGTTTCACAAAGTCCAACTGAAACGCAGCCAAGGTATCAAGGACGATCATTTTCACGGACGAGTGCCGGCTCTTCTCGTGCAAAATCCAAATAGATGCAAACACATAGTGCAAACCCATCCCTTGCAAAGAAGATCAGTTGTAGACACCAGCAGGTGATATGTTTTTCCCCACAGATTGTGGAGCTATTGACAGCAATTTGAGACAACACATCCTAATTGTTTCACCATGACATCTCGGACCTGATATGTTTTTCCCCATAGATTGTGGAGCTATTGACAGCAATTTGAGACAACACATCCTAATTGTTTCACCATGACATCTCGGACCACTTGCATGTGTTGCAGTGGATGATGATTGATACTGAGCAAAGCTTGGGTTCCATACAGTGGAATCAAGCCATTGGAAGGCAGTAAAAAAGATGAAGCAGCAGCCAGTACTCCTCAAATTTGCTTGACATTTGCTACACAGCAGAGATTTTGAAGCTTCTTCTCATACAGTCGCCGACATGACAAAACTGACTGGCCCAAGCTGCGTTGGGTTTATGACGTCTATTTGGCTTTGCTGCGAGTTAGCCTGATGGGCTCTTCAATGTCGTCTCCAGCACGGGCTCCACCTCAAGTGCGGAGCATTCTTGCCCGCTGGATTGCCACAGCGGAAGCTGGTCAAGTGCTGGAAGATCATGTAATTAGCTTTGAGAACGGCCGGATTTTGTCAATTCTGCCAAAGGCAGAGTTTGGCTCCCAGCCAGACTTGCATTTGCCGACTCATGTTCTGATCCCTGGATTGATCAATGCGCATACCCATACGCCAATGTCACTCCTGAGGGGATATGCAGACGACCTGCCCTTGAACGAGTGGCTTTTTCAGCATATTTTTCCAACAGAAGGCAAGTTCGTTTTTGAGGCACCGACAGACGAGGCCAAGGAGTTTGTGAAGCGTGGTTCTGAATTGGCATGCTATGAGATGTTGAAGACAGGGACCACCGTATTCAATGATATGTACTTTCATGGAGACGCCACGGCCTCTGTTGCTCGGCAAGCCGGAATGAAGGCAGTTCTAACTCAGGCTGGCTTGCTGTATTTCGGGGATGATGCGGTGTTCACTGGATTGGTCAAGCAAAACGTGGACTTTTGTTCAGGACTTTTGGCATCCGGAGATTCGCACATCAGACCATCGCTTTTGCCTCACTCAGTGTATATGGTGCCAGAAGAGAAACTCAAGGAAGTGAAGGCAGCATATGACAATTGTGGAGGTCATGTGGTTATACATACTCATTTGCATGAGACCAAGAAGGAAATCGAAGATGTGGCAAAAACAGGAAAGTCTGCAATCGAAGTTTTAGACTCTGTGGGCCTGTTGAACTCTCGAACGGTTTGTGCACACTGTGTTCACATGACGGATGCTGAGATCGAAGTCATGGCTGCAAGAGGTGCCAATGTGGCACACTGTCCCAGAAGCAATCTGAAGTTGGGCTCTGGCATAGCTCCCGTTGCTGACATGTTGAAAGCAGGAGTGAATGTGTGCTTGGGAACTGATGGAGCATCTTCCAACAACACTCTGGACATGTTAACGGAGATGCTAAGCTGAGATATTTGTCCGATCACATTTTTACTCGCAGTCAGCTAATTACATAACCATTTCTTTTGTTTGGCAGTGAAGGTCACTGTATATAACTGTTTGCTTGACAGGCTGAACTTTCTTTACGTGTGCTCCCGCTGCTTCAGGATGCAGTATGCCTCGATGATTGCAAAAGGAAGCACTGGGGATCCAACAGTTTTGCCCGCCAAAGAAGTCCTGGAAATGGCGACGATCCGTGGTGCACGTGCTCTTGGTATGGAAAAGGAGACTGGGTCGCTCCAAGTTGGATCCCAAGCCTTAGCTGTTTGAACAATACGTTGAAACACCCGCTTTCACAGACAACGGCCAAACCACTCTGTGAATACTTGTACAATACCTGGTTCAATCAGGTTCTTAAACGAGAACATGCCATTTGGCAAAGCCCCAGACAACAGACAAGTCTTGCCCTTCCCCTAGTCTTGTTTGGCTTTGCTAATACAAAATGCATCACATGGCACATTGGGAATCAGGCGAACAAGCAATAAGCCCAAGTTAAACCCCAACAGCAAGTGAGGCAAAGTGGATGTTTCAGATTCGGCCGCCCTGCCCCACCCTTGAAAGCAGAAAACTCTTTTTTACCAAACTCGGAGGCATGTCAGTGTCAGGTGCCACTGCGTACCTTTCTCACAAGCATATTCGGCAAATTTAAGGGCAAAGCCATTGGGGTGCCCAGATTGGCTGGTACTCGCAAGGACTTCTGCGACACCAAGCCCTTCTACCAACTTCTGCGAAGGCAAACAGGGTTAGCACGAACTTTTGGAGAATTGTGAAAGCTGACGGGGATACTCTGTGGGCTGGAGAATGCATGGACTGACTTAAGAGGACGGAGACACTTGACTCGGAACCTGTGCTTGGAACCTCGGAACCTTCGAAACCATCACCGGGAACAATTCACTTGGACCCTTAAACTTGGAACTTTTTGGACACTTGACACGGAACATTTGCTTGGAACCTCAGACCCTTCGGAAACTTTACTTGGAACCTCGGAACCCTCACTTGGAACCTTTGGAACCTTCACTTGGACCCTTAAACTTGGAACTTTTTGGACACTTGACACGGAACATTTGCTTGGAACCTCAGACCCTTCGGAAACTTTACTTGGAACCTCGGAACCCTCACTTGGAACCTTTGGAACCTTCACTTGGACCCTTAAACTTGGAACTTTTTGGACACTTGACACGGAACATTTGCTTGGAACCTCAGACCCTTCGGAAACTTTACTTGGAACCTCGGAACCCTCACTTGGAACCTTTGGAACCTTCACTTGGACCCTTAAACTTGGAACTTTTTGGACACTTGACACGGAACATTTGCTTGGAACCTCAGACCCTTCGGAAACTTTACTTGGAACCTCGGAACCCGCACTTGGAACCTTCGGAGCCTTTACTTGGAACCTCGGAACCCTCACTTGGAACCTTCGGAACCTTTACTTGGACCCTTAAACTTGGAACTCTTTGGACACTTGACACGGAACCTTCGCTTGGAACCTTCAGAACCTTCACTTGGAACTTTTTAGACACTTGACACGGAACCTTAACCTCGGAACCTTCGGAGCCTTCACTCGGAACCTTTACTTGGAGCCTCGGAAACCTTCGGAACCTTCACTTGGAACCTCGGAACCCTCACTTGGAACCTTCGGAACCTTCACTTGGACCCTTAAACTTCAAACTTTTGGACACTTGACACCGAACATTTGCTTGGAACCTCGGAACCTTCGGAAACTTTACTTGCAACTCGGAACCCTCACTTGGAACCTTCGGAACCTTCACTCCAAACCTTTACTTGGAACCTTTACTTGGAACTCTTTGGACAGTTGACACGGAACCTTCGCTTGGAACCTTTATTTGAAACTTTTCAGACACTTGACGCGGAACCTTAACCTCGAAACCTTCGGAGCCTTGACTCGGAACCTTTACTTGGAACCTCGGAACCCTCACTTGGAACCTTCGGAACCTTCACTTGGAACCTTTGCTTGGAACCCCGGAACCCTCACATGGAACCCTCGGAACCTTCACTCGGAACCTTTACTTGGAACCTTTACTTGGAACCTTTACTCGGAACTGTTTGGACACTTGACACGGAACCTTCGCTTGGAACCTCGGAACCTTCAAAACCTTCTCTTGGAACCTTTACTTGGAACTTTTTAGGCGCTTGACACGGAACCTTAACCTCGGAACCTTCGGAGCCTTCACTCGGAACCTTTAGTCCGCCCGCAGAATTTCAGACACCGTTTTTTGAACAGTGCCATCTACTAGGGTTCGAAAACATGGGTGCCCGATTAGGGAAATGCCATCTGTAGATGGCACTACTCCAGGTGCAGGCAGGCACTGGCCAGGCGTTCCATCTACTTGGTTTTAAATTTGTTTTAAAGGCAGAAGGCATTTTTTGTTTCCATCTTTATTTGTTTTTCCCTAATGGCGCTCAACCGCGTGGCTTGGGAGGCATAACTTTGTGCATATCAAGCCAAAAAGGCCTCCATAGATGGCGCAATGCAATTTTCATGAGTGAAAAACATTTGAGAATGGATGCAATAAAAAAAAGCCCAAACATCATCCATAGATGGCGCAAAGCACAGGATGATGACTAATTCTAACCACAACTGATCGGTAACTGTATTGAAGTCCCCAACTGAGCTAACCACACGGGATGCTCGCACTAGTTGCGCCATCTACCCCTCATGTTTGCCTGGAGTTGCTCTTGGAGGAGTGCGTTTCTTTTTTTGTTGCACGCATTGTTCATTGCACATTTTCCGTGCCATCTACCCATTTTGGGGGCATCCTAGTTGTGCCATCTTATTTTCGGGCGGTGTATATACTTGGAACCTCGGAACCCTCACTTGGAGCGAGCGAGAGACAGAGAAAAAAGAAAGATAGGAGGGCGCGCTATGGACGGCGCGCTCTGGCGCGCTCTAGAATACGCTCCAAAAGGCGCTCACCGCGTGCTCTGCAGAGAGAAAGACAGAGAAAGAGAAACTTAAGGAGAAACAGAGAGAGAGAGAGAGAGAGAGAGAAAAGAAAGAAAGAAATAAAGACAGAAATAATCAAAAACAGAAAGAAAGAAAGAAAGAAAGAAAGAGAGAAAGAGAGAAAGAAAGACAGACAGGAAAGACAGAAAGAAAGAAAAACAGAAAGACAGAGAGAGAGAGAGAGAGAGAGAGAAAGAGAGAGAGAGAGAGAGACAGCAGGGCGCCGCGCGCGCTCGTGTGCTATGGACGGTGCGCTCTGGCGCGCTCTGAAATACGCTCCAGAAAGGCGCGCTCACAGCGCGCTCTGTAGAGAGAAAGACAGAGAAAGAGAAACTTAAAGAGAGGGAGAGAGAGAGAGAGAGAGCGAGATAGAGAGAGAGAGAGAGAGAAAGAGAGAGAGAGAGAGAGAGAAAGAAAGAAAAAGAAAGAAAGAAAGAAAGAAAGAAAGAAAGAAAAGAAAAGAAAAGAAAGACAAGACAAGACAAGACAAGAAAAGAAAAGAAAAGAAAGAAAGAAAGAACGAAAGAAGGAAAGAATGAATGAAAGAAAGAAAGAAAGACAGCGGGCCCGCTCGTTCGTGTGCTTTGGACGGCGCGCTCTGGCGCGCTCTGAAATACGCTCCAGAAAGGCGCGCTCACAGCGCGCTCTGCAGAGAGAAAGACAGAGAAAGAGAAACTTAAGAAGAAAGAGAGAGAATGAGAAACAGAGAGAGGCAGGGCGCGGTCGGGCGCGCTCTGAAATATGCTCCGGAAAGGCGCGCTCTGAGCGCGCTCTGCAGAGAAACATAAACTCAAAGAGAAAGAGAGAAAGAGAGAGAGAGAGAGAGAAGGAGAGAGAGGGAGGCAGTGCGCGCTCATTAACATGCTGAGGCATGCTTTGCGTGAGGTTGGGCTGGGCGCGCTTGGTGCACACTCGGTGTTGGCACTTGGAACCTTCGGAACCTTCACTCGGAACCTTTACTTGGAACCTTTCCTTGGAACTCTTTGGACACTTGACACGGAACCTTCGCTTGGAACCTCCGAACCTTCAGAACCTTCACTTGGAATCTTTACTAATTGGAACTTTTTAGACACTTGACACCTCGGAACCTTCGGAGCCTTCACTCGGAACCTTTACTTGGAACCTCGGAACCCTCACTTGGAACCTTCGGAACCTTCACTTGGAACCTTTACTTGGAACCTTTACTGGGCACTTGACACGAAACATTTGCTTGGAACCTTGGAACCTTTAGAACCTTCACTTGGAACCTTTGCTTGGAACCTTTTACTTGGAACTCTTTGGACACTTGACACGGAACCTTCGCTTGGAACCTTCAGAACCTTCACTTGGAACTTTTTAGACACTTGACACGGAACCTTAACCTCGGAACCTTTGGAGCCTTCACTCGGAACCTTTACCTGGAACCTTAACCTCGGAACCCTCACTTGGAACCTTCGGAACCTTCACTTGGAACTTCGGAACCCTCGCTTGGAACCTTCGGAACCTTCACTTGGACCCTTAAACTTGGAACTTTTTGGGCACTTGACACGGAACAATTGCTTGGAACCTCGGAACCTTCAGAACCTTCACTTGGAACCTATATACTGGAACTCTTGAGACACTGACACGGAACCTTAACCTCGGAACCTCCGGAGCCTTCACTCGGAACCTTTACTTGGAACCTCGGACTCGGAACCTTTACTTGGAACCTCGGAACCTTCAAAACCTTCACTTAATGGAACCTTTTGGACGCTTGACACGGAACCTTAACCTCAGAACCTTCGGAGCCTTCGCTCGGAACCTTTACTTGGAACCTCGGAACCCTCACTTGGAACCTTCGGAACCTTCACTTGGAACCTTTACTTGGAACCTTTGGAACCCTCACTTGGAACCTTCGGAACCTTCACTCGGAACCTCTACTTGGAACCTTTACTTGGAACTCTTTGGACACTTGACACGGAACCTTCGCTTGGAACCTCGGAACCTTCGGAACCTTCACTCGAACCTTCAGAACCTTTACTTGGAACTTTTTAGACACTTGACACGGAACCTGTTATAACCTCGGAACCCTCCAAATTCACTCGGAACCTCTGCTTTTTGGACACTTGACGCGGAACATTTGCTTGGAACCTCGGAACCTTCAGAACCCTTACTTGGATTTTTTTAAACACTTGACACTGAACCTTAACCTCGGAACCTTCGGAGCCTTCACTCGGAACCTTTACTTGGAACTTTTTAGACACGTGACACGGAACCTTAGCCTCGGAACCTTCAGAGCCTTCACTTGGAACCTTTACTTGAACCTCGGAACCCTCTTTGGAACCTTCGGAACCTGCGCTGGGAACCTTTGCTTGGAACCTCGGAACCCTCACTTGGAACCTTCGGAACCTTCACTTGGACCCTTAAACTTGGAACTCTTTGGACACTTGACACGGAACATTTGCTTGGAACCTCAGAACCTTCGGAAATTTCCACTTGCAACCTCGGAGCCCTCACTTGGAACCTTTGGAACCTTCACTCGGAACCTTTACTTGGAACCTTTACATGGAACTCTTTGGACACTTGACACGGAACCTTCGCTTGGGACCTTCGGAGCCTTCACTCGGAACCTTTGCTTGGAACCTCGGAACCCTCACTTGGAACCTTCGGAACCTTCACTTGGAACCTTTACTTGGAACCTTCGGAACCTTCACTTGGAACCTTTACTTGGAACCTGGGAACCCTCACTTGGAACCAACTCTTTGGGCGCTTGACACGGAACCTTCGCTTGGAACCTCGGAACCTTCGGAACCTTCACTCGGAACCTTCACTTGGAACCTTTACTTGGAACTTTTCAGACACCTGACACGGAACCTCAACCTCGGAACGTTCGGAGCCTTCACTGGGAACCTTTACTTGGCACCTCGGAACCTTCGGAACCTTCACTTGGAACCTTTACTTGCAACCTCGGAACCCTCACTTGGAACCTTCGGAACCTTCACTCGGAACCTTTACTTGGAACCTTTACATGGAACTCTTTGGGCACTTGACACGGAACCTTCGCTTGGAACCTCGGAACCTTCAGAACCTTCACTTGGACCTTTACTTGGAACTTTCTAGACACTTGACACGGAACCTTAACCTCGGAACCTTCGGAACCTTCACTCGGAACCTTTACTTGCAACCTCGGAACCCTCACTTGGAACCTTCGGAACCTTCAGTTGGAACCTTTATACTTGGAACCTCGGAACCCTCACTAGGAACCTTCGGAACCTTCATTCGGAACCTTTACTTGGAAGTGTTTGGGCACTTGACACGAAACATTTGCTTGGAACCTCGCGATCGGAACCTTCAGAACCTTCACTTGGAGCCTTTACTTGGAACTTTCTAGACGCTTGACACGGAACCTTAACGTCGGAACCTTCGGAGCCTCGGAACCTTTACTTGGAACCTCGGAACCCTCACTTGGAACCTTCGGAACCTCCACTTGAACCTCGGAACCCTCACTTGGAACCTCGGAACCTTCACTCGGAACTTCGGAACCTCAGGGAAACTCGCAGGATGACTGCCCCAAAGTGCCCAGTGCCAAGTTTGGCTGAGACCCCAAGCTTCCGCTGTTGGGGTTGCTGGTGCTGGGTGCCGGGTGCCGGTGCTGGTGCTGCACGTGGTGGGGACAGGTTGCTGGCGCCGGCGCCGGTTGCCGGTGCTGGTGCTGTGAGCTGGCTGTGCAAGTGGTGGAGACAGGTTGCTGGTGCTGGTGCCGGGCGCCGGTGCTGGTGCCCGCTTCTGACAGTGAAGTGATAACAACCGCCGCTTCTGACAGTGAAGGGTAACAAACCGCCGCTTGCAGCAGTGAAGGGCGACCAAGCGCCGCTTCTGACAATGAAGTGCCAGCAGTCATGGGCCGCATGAACTTATGCGCGCGACATCATACGGTGTTGTCGCTTGAGCGTTCTTTGTCTATTAGCGCTGTGTGGTATTTACACTCTTCAGTTTCTGTTTTGGCCGGCAGCTGTCAAGGGCTGTACCGTTTGCGCGCATACTTTTAATAATGTTTTATGCGCAACGTCATTGTTCCAGCATGTTTCAGCGTGCTACACACACAATAGTCGTGCTGGGTACTGCTTGGCCTTGGGCGAGTGAAGCCTACGGGCTTTGCCGTTTGTGCGCATACTTTTGTGCGCATAAACTTTTACGCGCAAGGTCATACGCCTGCAGATCGTTGCTTCAAGCATGCTACAAAGTCAATTAGTGGTGCTGGATACTGCTTGGCCTTGGGCCAATGACACTTACGGGCTTTGCTGTTTGCACGCACACTTCTGTGTGCATAAACATACACGCACAAGATCATACCCAAATAGGGATAGCTATGGGGTTCTTGCTGCAAATAAGAATGAGCTGGCTGCGCTTTCGAAAGGGTGTCGGTGCTGGTGCTGGTGTTGTGGTCCTGGGTGCCGGTGCTGTGAGCTGGCTGAGCGCGCGTTTAAGACGGGGAGGTGCCATAAGCTGGCTGTGCAGGCTGCGTACATTCTTGCTCCAGCCAGTCGCATGTCAACAGGTCGTGGGATTCTGCCTAGCTATCTGGGTCTACGCTGGTGTAATTTCTTGTGTTTCTCAAGTTTTGCACCAGATAGCGAAGCTATGGGGTTCTTACTTCAAATGACAATGAGTTGCCCGTGCGCGCTTTCGAGACAGGTTGCTGGTGCTGGTGCTGTGAGCTTGCGCGTGTGGAGACAGGTTGGTGGTGCTGGTGCTGGGTGCCGGGTTCTGGTGCTGGTGCTGTGAGCTAGCTGGCTGTGCAGGCTGCGTGCATCTTGTTCCAGCCAGTCGCATGTCAACAGGTCGTGGGATTCTGCCTAGCTATCTGGGTCTATGCTGGTGTACTTTTTAGAAGCTTGGACCGGCGTTTCGTTTTACCCGTGCT
>CAXIVM010003042.1:0-67000 GCA_964035705.1 Porites rus | reverse complement strand
GGACACCATCCGCCCACCAGCTCTGACGGTGACCCGATGGCGCCCGTCCGCCTATTAGTTTTGCAAGACCCCATAGCATGGCTATTGGGGAAAAAAGAAGCCAAGACACACCTGGCGTGGCTTCCTCTGCGGAAGCCGGCCCACCTCCTGAGTCCGCTTCCGGCAGCGGCGTCGCGCAAGCGGTTCGGTGCGGAGGTTGTCCGTCTGGTCCGTCGGAAGGGAGGAATGAAGGGTCTTCCTTCTGCAAAACCCTAGGGATCCAAGTAGCTTCTCAGAAGGTACTTGGACCCTCAAAACGTACATAAGAGTGTCTCCAATCACCTTCTGAGAAGGTACTTGGATCCCTAGGGAAAGAAAGAAAGGCCGACGGAAACCCTCAAGCGACCTAACTGACCTTTCGACACCCGTGACAGTGAAACGGGGAAGCCTCAAGCACAAACCACGCTTCTCATGAGTCCTACAAACCAACCATCGAACCCGCAGGACCCGCAGGACGTTGGTGGACCGGCCTCATCGGCGTCGGTGAGACGGCGACCGCTCTGCAAAGCCTCGGGCCGCGAGGAGCGACGTCGGGGGCGTAACGTGACAAAGGTTGAAGGACCCGAACTAGCCTATCCCAGTTCGGTACCCCAGGTTATGGTCCAAGAAGGTCACTGGCTACCTCTCTTGGCATGGACACCCCCGAAGGCACCGACTTCAGGGGAATGGACGCCCTGTCCGTGGTGGGTCGCGACGGTGGCGTTCTCCTTCGCTGGGCACAGCTGCACTGGTCACCCGTGCCAGCTGCACCTCCAGACAGGTGACCTGTTAGAGGCCTGTTAGAGACCAGGTGCGGGCATCGGCTCTATTTTTGGTTGGCGTGGAGTGAACGAAAAGGGATGAAAACAGATGGATGATGAAGGGGTAGGATGCCTAACGCGGTCATTTTTCCACCCCAAGAATCCGGGCCCGAACAAACACGAAGAGTTTGGTTCCGGTCCAGTCGACAGATGACTCGACCGGAAGGAACATCGACCTGTTTGCGCCTCGGGATCATCTGGACGGTGTGTCCAAACGGTTGGTGGTGGGGCCCAAAGCCATGTGAGGCCGAAGAACCGCGTGTGGAGTGGGAATGTGACCAACTGCCTACTACCCACACTTCCCGGTTCTACCAGATTCACCTCCACACCGCGTCCGCATCCCTCGCTCGCCACGTCGCGTCGCGTCGCGTTCCGCCGCGTTCCGGTGGCGTCGTACCGGGCGTCCCGCGCCGAGCTCGGGCGGCGCGCCATGCTCAGGTCGCGCGCGCCATGGGGGGTCGCTGGAGGTCCGCGCGGGCGCGACGGCAGCGGTCAGGTTCGGCTCCGGTCGGTTGGAGGGGTCGTGATCTGTGGTCTGTAGTCGGGTTTTCGTTGGTGGCTGTGGGTTGGGGAGGCTTCCAGATTGAAATCATCGAGAAAAAAAACAGCAATTGGTGGAAAGTTGGACAGTTGAAGTGGGCAGAGTGACACGTGGATGGCACATGTGGCCAGGGGCTCAATATTCACCCTGGACCCCTGTCTGTGGCTGCCATCAAGTTTCTATGATTGCAAGCTCTGAGAGACTTGCACATGCCAATTCCGGAAAAACTTTGCAGGGTGTCTTGCAACAGATGTCTCGTGTTCCCTCATGTCTGGATCTCTTGTTCCTGATTTCTCGTTCCCCCCATGCCACATGCTCCAGTGGGTCTTCTGCAGCACTTCTGGGTCTTCTCTGATCTCGGGTCCTGCGACTCGGTCTTCAAGTCGCCTTGAGATCCCACCGCGTCCGACGGTGCGCCGCGTCGGTTTGGTGCTCGGATCGGCCTTCTCGTGCTCCGCGGCAACGCGAAGGGACCGGCTCCGAGTGGAGGATCAGCGCCAAAAAAGGATCCGAAGTTTGGATTGGGTGAGCAGCGAACGGGGTCATTTGGTCTGTCTGATGCCCGTAGATGGTCCGTTCAGCGTTCGGAGCAAATGGAGACACCAGTGAGGTGATGAGGTGATGAGGTGATGAGGTGATGAGGTGATGAGGTGATCAGATCCACAGCTGCAGCACTGCTGCACAGCAGCACCCGAGGATGACCCTAACAGGTCGCCACCAGCACCTCTCTCCAAAAGCCACCTCTAGAGTCGGATGCTGGACATGAAGGGTTCTTCAGGGTGTAGACCCCCCAATGAGCTCTATTGGAAGGAAAAACATCGTCGGGTTCGTCATAAGCCACCCTTTCGGTGGTGGAACACGTGCGGCACATGCCTCCAAGGCGTTCGTTCACCATGCCCCTGAAGCTTTGGGGGAACTTCATGAACCCGATCTGAGCCAGGGAGCGGAGCCAGGGAGCGTGTTCTGGTAGGGATGGAATGGCAGAAGTCGACAATGACAAGAGCCACCCGACTGCTTGGTGGCATCAAGTCCCCGTGAATCTCAGTTTACTCTAAGCCATTCCCCTCAAAGCCCGTCAAAGCCCAAGTCTTTTGACAAATCTATTTGCGTGGAAACTTGCTCCTAAGCCTTCTCTCTATTTAGCATCAACCAGATTTCCATAGATTTCCCATGTGCACAGCTTTCACCCGAACCCGTACCCAGATTCCATTGAAGGGGCATCTTTCTCACATCACACAGCGCTAGCGCAACTCGCTCTGCTACTTGGCTTCACCGGTTTCAGGGGGTCAGTCTGCCTGGCCCAGGGATGGGTTTGATGCGGCGGGCTGACCGATGTAGACCGTGGTCAGTCTGTGGCCGGCGTTCAAAGATTGTACAGTTCGTACTGCTCAATCAAGAACTCCCCTATCCCAGTACAAACATCTGGATGGTCCAAGCCTAGCTTTCGCAGGGTAGGTCGTCCACTGGTAGGCTAGGGAGTTCCATTCGTGGAGCATGCAATTTTCAGACGCACATGGACCTCTCTCTCAAACGATCATGGAATAAAAGGACCAGACTTGGTATATAGGGCGCATGAGCGCATATTCCACTTCTATGATTGGAGAGAGGCCGCGGCAAAAAATGGTTGCTTTTGCTTTACTCGCGCTCCCTCTCTCTCTCTCTCTCTCTCTTTTTGTTTGCTTCGTTTGAAACACCTGCAGGTCTAAACACCGTTTAGACCTGCAGGTCCCTACCATACTTTTTGAACCACAACTGAACCACAGTGTGTGTGAGAGATTAAGAATCAAAACACAAAAAGATTGGAGATCCCGTCTGCATTGTCGCCCACATCACACAGATATCGACCCGAAGACGACCGGACGCGACGTGGACACGACGTCTTTTTGGGACGTGCTGCACCGTACGTGGTCGGTCGGTGCGACCGGTCAGTGCACAGCTTCGGTGCGACCGGCGCGACCGGCTGCGCGACATCAGACTCGTTGAAACACCACCTCGCCCGTCAAGGCTTCTTGCAAGATCTTCGGCACTCCCACCTCGCGCGCCAGGTCGGCGGCCGAACAGTTGCGCGCGTTGCGCAGATCCACGCGGGCGCCCGAGCTGACCAGGATCCAAGCGGTCTCGAAGTTGGCGGAGAGGATCGCCATCATGAGGG
Source organism: Porites rus (assembly GCA_964035705.1). Taxonomy (NCBI): domain Eukaryota; kingdom Metazoa; phylum Cnidaria; class Anthozoa; order Scleractinia; family Poritidae; genus Porites; species Porites rus. The sequence continues at coordinate 63,468 of CAXIVM010003042.1, read as the reverse complement.
GCGTGGCACCATGCAAATGATAGTACCTTCGGGTGGCAGAGGTGATCTTTCCAAGTCGGTAGCGGAGTGAGCCCAGAAAATAGAGCATTCCGCCCATTGACCAGGGCACCTGGTACTGCTCATCAATGTCTGCCTTCGCCTCCAACAAACGCCGTGCTGCCTCGGCACCTCCTTGCTTGGAATTGGCTGCTGCATGAAGCACCTTGGACAGCGAGCAGCGCTGCTCTCGACCCAAAAGCTCCTCCAGAACGGGCAGCGAGTTGGCCCAAGAGGCTGTCTCCAGCGGAGGAACTCCCATGATGTTGGCGTCGCGAGGGTCGCAGCCTGCGGCACAGAGCAGCCGCACCCCTTCGACATTGTTGGTGCCAGCAGCCAGGGTTAGGGCTGGAACCAGACCTCTTTCGCGGACTTGGGCTTTTGCTGCAATCAGCAGCCGTGCAACCTCATTGTGCCCAAAGGCAATAGACAAGCCCAGCGCTGAGATCCAAGGGGGCGCATCAAGCAAAGGTTGCCCCTTCCGGGTGGTCTTGCACACATCTGCACGCTCTTTGACTAGAGCCTTGACCAACTTTGGATCGCCATTCAAAGCAGCATAGTGCAAAGGCAAAAACCCTGCCTCGTCCACCTCATCGATCCTCGAAAAGCCGTTCTGGTGGAAGAATTCCGCCACCCGCGCGGCTGATTCATCTCCACTGGCAACAAAGCCTGGGACCAAATCCAGTTCTGGCTCAACATCCACACCTCGCAAATGAACACTCTGCAGGTTTCGAACAATTCGATAGGTCACAAAGTCCTCATCCTTCAAGGCTTTCAGCATTTTCCGCTTGAGCGCCGCTGCCAGCACCGGGCCCAGCTTGGCTTTGTCCTCTGGTACCGCGAAGTCGCCCTCCCCCACGGGGCGATAGAAGGCATCGGTGGCCACCACGACCTCGATGTGCATGACGCTTTGCACCAAGACCCAGCCATCGCCCTCCGTTCCAAGCTCACGCATCGTCCGTTCCAAGCAACACCAGCCTCGCTGGCGCCAGCTCGACGCGTCCAAGGGCTTTGGCCTCGTCAGGGGGTCGAAGATGAAAGGACAAAGGGCAAAGAAGAAGGAACACTCCGCCACGTAGGCATGGATGCTTGCAATGGCTTGAGCTTGCTGGCTCAGTGGCCCCTTATTCTCCAGCTGCGGGCAAGAGAAGTAGTCATACCAAACGAACAACTGCGCTGATCGGAACTCATGGGTCGGGAGCGCTCTGGCTTGTGACACGGTCAATTCCGTGATGGATTCCAAGGGTATCTGGGGAAGCTCCGACAAAATACGCTTCATCGCACCCTGAAATACACTGAACTGCTCTAGGGTTGGATCAGGGTGATCTTTTCCAGCCCATTGGTGTGAAACAAAGACCGCCTTTCCCATCCTCTTCTCGAACTGCCTGAGTCTGCCCTCGGACTTCAGCGTCTCATGCGGCACCAGGGAGCTCATTTGCAACACATCTTCCAAGGGCAACGTGTACATGGGAAAGAGCATCCGAGGAGCCCAAACGACCTCCTCGCTTTGGAGACGGAGGGCATGCCGCGCCAGTGGCGTCTCACTGCGAGAGCGACAAAGCGACGGCATGGCGACGGGACGACGGCCATTCACCGCTGCACAATGAGCCTCTTAAGGTTGGCCTGGCCGGGGTGGTTCTCATGGAGGTCAACGGTTGAACCCACCAGTTCTCTCTTCAGGTTCGGAACTCCAAAACAGACGTGACATAGACCTGCCTCACGTGCCCAAAGCGAGTCCTCCATCAAAGTCAACCGGACCACCGTTCCTATTGATCGCACCTCGGTCGCTCGCAGAGCATGGCGAGGCTTGCCTGGCAGATCGCAATTCGCACGCAAGCAACTGAAATCGGGTCACCTAAAGATCTTTTTGAGAAAAAATAATCAGTCTTGGACCTCCAGGGAAACTTGTTTAACAAAAAAACACGGACAGACTGACCATCTGTCCGTGTCGTCCCATGAGCAGAGTTGCTGCCACACACGTCCGCGAATACCCCGAGACCCGCTCCGTCCGATGGGATGGAACGGTCCACCGAGCGATCAGTCGGAACTGGACTTCTTAGGGTCGTTTCCAGCTTTGGGATTGAATCCTCGGGCTGTGAACGCGTCTGGACCAGCGAAAAAACCGAAAAGACAAAGAAAAAAACATCAAAAGCAACCAAAACCTACGTCATCCCACGTCCAAGACTGTGGTGATCCAACGGACTGTGGCCGGTGTCCAGACTCGTTTTGGCCCAACGCGTCCCACGACCGACGCGCACCCAACGGGCCGTGCCTCCGGACCGGCTGGCCGACCGTCTCGACAGTCCTGGGAGGCGTCGAAAACGCCAAATCGAAAAGCCCCCAAGTGGTTTTGGTTCAAAGGCTCTTGGTATGATATCACGTGACATGGACACGGAACTTGTTGCAAGACCGAATGCAGGCAAAGCTGCTTACTGTCATACTTCTAAATGTGCCTTTTTGCGCGAAACCAGCTACAAGTGAATGAAGTACATTCAACAGGATACTTTCTCAGGATCCTGCGGAGACTGTTTGGATCATTTCAATGAACTCGCTTTCACTGGCTTTATCTGCCTCTGCCCAGAAATAGCTCCTTGCCAGCTCCAAGGGCAAGAAACGTTTGGCCCAGGGCCCCATGACTGCGAGGCTGAAGATTAGCAAGATGTATCGCCCATACATCTCAGCACCAAAGGCATGCCACAACTGGAAGCAGCAGCCGGCGCCTAGGGCGAAGGTCAAGTACGACTTTGACAGTGCAGCTTTGCGGTTCATCGCGTCCAAGGGGAGTCGCACTCCAAAGTTCCACACACCCGCGTCAAAGAGGAGCAGATTCGCAGTGCCCGCACTCCAAATGCCAAGGCTCAGCAAAGGGACCAAAGGTGTCCAAACAATCAAGACTTCCAGCTGTGTGGTCAGCAGGGCCATTTGCTCCAAGGGCCTTAGAGAGCTACTGGTCTTCGGTCCCCTCCGTCCAAAGCCGCGCAGTCTCAAATGACGCCCGGCCTGAGGATCCCCTGAATCGGCTTCCAAACGCGAAAACTGCCACACCAGCCACGACAGGAAAGGTTGCATGGTGCTTCGCGTCAGCAGTTTCTTGAGCAAAAACGGGCTCAGGTTCCCGACGATCGCTCGGCTGCAACGACCATCGGACCACCATGTCTCGCTCAAGGTGCAAATGTCTCTCTTGGTGTTTAGGATCTCTTCCCCATAGATGCTCCAGTCAAAGCGTTGCTGCTCCAATGAGTCCTCTTGGCAAACAGTCCAAGTCCATTTCCACCCTGAGAGGCAGTTCTCATCCAATAAAACGGTGATGAAGACTGGCAGGAGCCAGGCCGAAAAAAGACGAAAGCTCATTAACAAGTGATATGTTTGCAAGCCAAACGCTTGGGAGTACTTGATGGAGATCTTGACTGCCAAAGCCATGTCAATCAAAACCATCACCACTGGTGCTGTCCGGTAAGCCAGATTCAAAAGGCTTTCGTTCAAGGCCAAGGAATGCTGAGCTGGCAGCGACTGGGCCAGTGCGAAGAGAATGGACGGCAAGGAGAAGATGGGAAGCACCACGCCAACCCAAAGAAGCCACGCCAAGGACCTTCTGGTTAGTCGCCAAAGCACCGCCGTGCGAGGGCGAGAGTCCGACCCGCCCTCAGCACCGGGCGAGAGTCCGACTTGGGCAGGTCGGGCGCACGCAGGGTCTGCGGGCATGCTGGCCACCGTGCTTCGAAAGAAGAGAAGCAGCGCAGACCAGCAGACGATGACGCCCAGCTCGACCGGGGGCTCCGCTTGGAAGTTGGCCAGTGTCGTCTGAGATAAAGGTGGGCAACAGTCCTTGTCGTCTGCGGCCAGGGGTGAGCGCTATTTTCAAGCTAGAGGTCTTGAGACCTAGAGAGGTCTAGACATCCAGAGGTCTAGAGGTGAGATCCAGAGACGTCAAAAGTTCTAGGTGTAACGTTTAGAGATCCAGAGAGGCCTCAAGGTGTAGAGATCCACAGAAACCGGCAAAAGGGAACATCAACATCACCCAAAACCCATGGATGTACACCAATGAGCTGAATCACCAAGCTCTTGCGATAGCAAAGGCTGTCGCTAGGCATCAATGGGTTCATGACAGGGAAATACCAATGTGATGTTAAAGCGAGTGACCCTCAAAGACAGGACAGATTCATAAGTGAATTCCCTGCAAGGCATCTTTGATTCCTTCCTTCGCGGATCATTTTCTTCCAGCTGGATCCACTGCAAAAGTGTTTCTTGTATTTACAGAAAAAGAAAGAGAAAAATCTGTTCACGGACACTTCCATGTCTCAAAGTAATGGCCCCAGCACCCAAAGAGCAACAGAAGTGGCGCTGCCATTAGAAAAGCACTACGTGCAGCAAGTATCCTTGGTGGTCACACTGTCTCCATGAGGCAAGTTGGAACGCAGAATCTCACCAAAAGCAGAGTTATACCAATCATCCACCCCAATGTTCGAAAGGGAAGATAGAGACAACCTGCAGCACCGCCCACTTCAGATGTTTCACAAGACCCCCCTATTACCTACCATGTGTGTTTACTGATGTTTACCGCCTCATCAAGCATCCAAAACCCTTTCTGGTGCCCAGCATCTTAGTTCTTAGAACCTGTTTTTCGTCCAAACCGGGCCACATGGCAAAGTTGGAGGATGCAACCCGGGCTGTGCGGCGGACCCCCAAGTTGCGCCGCAGGGCTGTGGCACGGCGCCCAGGAAAGGTGCCCCGCCGCTGCGGACGACACAGGGCTGCAAAGACCAACAAGGTCAAGAAACCTGTTGGTGAAAAAGGCGCGATGAATATCAAAAGAGAAGAGATCTTGTGGTGTCTTTTGCAAGTACTGTCAAATTACATGTGCAACCCGGGTCGTGTTTCTAGACTGCCATCACTTCGGCACAAAAAGATGTGTCTGGTGCACCCGCCACGCGCGAACCACCTAACGTTTTCCACGCTCGGCCACGCGGCTGACGACGACGACGACGACGACGACGATGATGACGAGGATGATGATGATGATGATGATGATGATGATGATGATGAGGAGGATGACGATGACGATGATGGTGATAGTTATGATGACGATCACGATGGCGCTAGTGCCGGGAATAAGGAGATGTGATTATCTCAAGATATACATGTGAGGCGCTCATGTACAACACACTCGCTTGCAGGGACGCTCTTGTAGGACAGTGTTGTTAGACACTCTTGTGGGGTACCTTGTAGGACGCTCTTAACACACACTCGTAGGACACTCTTGTGTGACACTCTTGTGGGGCACTCTTAAAAGACACTCTTGTGGGGCACTCTCGTAAGACACTCTTGCTTGACATTTGTGAGACAGTGAGGGCACTCTTCTGGTAAATCCCCACTCATCTCGCTCACCAACAACACGCCGCGTTTACACACGCATGCTTCCCGCTCCCAAGTGGCACGGAGCCAAGCGGACGCACTTTCCACCGAGGCCGTGCGAAACCGAACGGCACAGCTACATCATAGACATATATAATATATATATATAATTTCGCCACACTGTGTTGAGCCACAAACAAATTTCGATGCACGGTCTCCGCAGAGGGTCGCGTTTCGTAAGTATCGGCCGCACCCGCCCACCACCTTAAGAGAAGTTTTTAAAATGTCTATATAAGTTGTAGTTGTCATCATGTAGGTGAGTTTTGTGGGCCTCTTCACCTGCATCTCAACACCTGTATCCAAACACATGAATCTACACAACTGTATCAAAACACCTGTATCTTTGTAGGTGTGCTTTAGCAGTTGCATCACCTGCATCTCTGCGCCTGTATGATGATGAGGAGGAGGAAGAGGAGGAGGAGGAGGAGGACGAGGATACTGATGATGATGATGATGATGATGATGATGATGATGATGATGATGATGATGATGATGATGATGATGGTTGGACAGTGGAAGTCGGCAGCCGTTCTTTACAGAGAACTCGTCGCAGGCACGGAAAAAATGCCCTAAAAGCACCTGTCAGGATAGAGAGCTGAGACCTCCAAATCTCTTTGGAGTAATACAGAAAGGATTGCTTCTCCTCTGGCAGGATCCAAGATGAGTTCAACTCGCTCCCGTCACCCAGCAGGTTTCCCATGACCACCAGACCTGTGACCGGAACCCCAGAGGTCAAGCTCTCAGGCACTTGGCATGAGAAACGGTTCCGGTGCAGCGTCACATTGGCTGAACCATTGAGAGCTTTGCAGCCATCCCATAAGGTCGGGCAGTTGGCCTCGACCGCGCGGCGGTCAATCGGCAAGTCCAAGAAGGAAAGTAGCCCCGTAATCCGCTTGATCTGCCAACATCGTAACGGTCCAGTGATGAACTTGGCATTGTCCATGCACGGCGTCGTTAAGCTAAGATCAATGATGCTTCCCCCGATGAAGTTCTGGTGCAAGGTCAAAACTCCAAGGTGCTTTAGCTGCTTCAAACCTTTGGGGAGCACACCTGAGAGCTGATTCTTGTGCAAGGCCAGAATCACAAGCTCTGAAGTATTCACTTCCGGAAGCGGGCCTTGTAAGCGATTGTTGTTGAGCGCCAGGAACTTCAGTTTCGGGAACTGCATCAAACAGGCCGGGACCTCACCCGTGAAGTCGTTATGGTTCAAACGAAGCTCCTGCAGGTCTCCACCCTTGGGGCTCAACTGGCAAAATCTCTCCACGAGCCCAGCAAGGCCGCCATGAAAATTGTTGTGGCTGAGATCCAAATACCGAAGATGCTTCAAAGAGTTGACTGAGAGCCCTACCCCCAGGTCTCCACTGAAGGCATTCCAGCTTAAGTCCAAAATCTCCAATTGAGTGTTGCTTTTCCAAATGCTGGAAATCCGGTAGCTGCTGCCGGTCAACTGGTTCTGCGCGAGAGAGAATTGCTTCAGATTCTCCAGCTGAGCCAGCTCTCTAGGAACTTCCCCAACGAAGTCATTCTGGTCCAGGCTCAAGACCTCAAGAGCCTGCCACGCCCACCCCTCATCCCAGCACCCATCCACACCACACCAAATATCACTAAAACCCTGCTAGCATGTGTCATGTGTGGCTGTGAGGACTTCGTAGATTGGCTGGACGGGTTTAAGGTGAAAGCTGTGGGCTTTCGGAGCTTGTGGATCGGTTCTTCCACTAGTTCCATACCAAATAGATAGAAACGAGTTCCAATATAATTCTAGTGGGAATCTTACTTTTGTTTCTATGTATATGTATATGTCAGCTTGCCTTCCAAGCGCCTTTGAGGGGGAGTTGGATGAGATGGCTTCCTCCACAGGTGTCCCGGATCAAGGTCCCCCGTCGGTCCGAGGTCCCCCGAGTGTCAGTTGCGTCCTGCGTCCACTGCGTCAGTTTCTTGTGGTGTTGAATGGATGCAGCTGCACGGCACAGCTGCAGCGAAACTGACAAGAAGTTTGTGCCGGACTGCGTCCGTTGGGACGTGGAACCTGCATTTGGCACAAGCGAAGTCGTTGGGACGTGGCTTCTGAAGCCAGAGTGGCTTCTGGAGCTGAGCCGTTCCTGACAATGCCTGGCACGAAACATGCCCCACACGGGTCGCTGTGATTGGTTCACACAGCTCACTCTGGGCAGGATCTCCTTGACTCCTTGACCTTGTTCTCAATTAACACGCAAAAGAGGCGGAACCATGCGATCCAGTCACCGCAACATGCGGCGGGCGCTGATCGCCACGCATGGCGCAGAATCGACACGTTCGGCGGTCGCCGGACATGGACACATGGGCGACGAGGTGCTGTTTTTCCCTCGTTCTTCTGAGTGGGTTCTATGCAGCTTTGATGCGGCGCTTGATGGGTTCTGCGCCCAAAAACGCCATCACTTTGATTCAAGGGCGAAGCTGTGAAGGAAGTATATGAGCGTCCGCATCGTTCATGGCGCGCAAACTGCACGCATGGCTTCCACGGACAGTTGTCTTCGGTGATCGCAAGAGGGTCGCAAAATGTAAAAATAGACAACACACTTTGGACAAGGCTTTGACTGACCCCTCATCTATCTTTATGAGTAGTTCATTTGAACAGGGCTTGGTTCTTCTTGGTTCGGCAGCAAACTGGTCTTTTCAAGTTACAAAAAAGATGCACTATATAATCGAAAGCTGGAAACTGGTGTTCCTTCCTTGCTGACTTGCTGGGAAAGAAAGAAAGCTGGTGTAAAAATCATAATCGTTTCTTGAAGTTATGTATCAGGATCTTCGCTCCTCAACCAAACCAAGTAGCTACCAGCACATATTTTAGATCGAGGATGCTTCTGTGAGGGCCGGAGTTGACTCAAGAATTCAAACACTGCGACAGATTGGTACTGTCTAAACACAGGCCCAGTCCACAGAGCCGATTCGGAATCACCGCACCTTCAGCTGCCCCAACTCTCTGGGGATTTCCCCTCTGAGCCGATTCTGTGCAAGCTGAAGATATCGCAGTGACTTAAGCTGCCCGAGCTCCTGATATCGAGGCGACGTGGAGCAGCGAAAAGCAGCGTCCATTTCGACGGTGTGTTATATAGGTCTTGTCAAAAACGAGTGGTTCATCTTCACTGATGTTCTATGTGGAGTTTACTACTTATGGTTCAGCACACCGGGGCAGTTTTAGGGTGCTTTATATTTCTTTTCTTTAGCACTAGAGTTCAGAGATGATGCTCTTCGTTGGCATTGGGACAGGAAAACGGATGACGTTCGTTGTGATTGCTACGATACGAACGTTCTGTGAAAATACTAGGGGCAGCAGTGCCCAAGCTGACCTTCGCTGTCATTGCCATCGGAATGAAGAATGGTCTTCAAAATAAATACCCCCGACATGCGAACAGAACCAGCGTGGCGTTTCGAGCGAAGCTGACAGCAAGGCATGTCCCTCTTGCCAAGTTTGTATAGGAACAGAATCTTCAGGGCCATTGGGAGAACAAACAAATCCTACATGCAACAATCTAACACCTATCCGCAAAACAATTGCAAAATGTCTGTATCCTGTCCAAAACTCAATCACCCTCCCCCTTTTGTGGACTCTTTCTTCGAGCAAACCGACGATCATGGGCACTCTAACAGTGCGCCCCCCCCACACTGGGGCAGTGGTGGTTCTGAAGACACCGGACGGTCCTCAATTGGGCACCGGACCTACAACACCTGACCCATCTGAAAAGCACCCAAGGAGATGACCAGTCCATCTGTGATCTTGTTTGGGTTGGGCCTCAGCTCTCTGAAGCGTCTCAACTTGCGATTGAACTGTTAGAATACAAGTTGAGATTCGTGTTGACCATATTCGTTCAGTTTTCCATGTTAACACGGTCATTGAATCAGCGAAATCATCCAACGAACCCCGCAACGAACAGGAACCATCGCAATGATATGGAGCAGTTGGAGGACAAAGACGACGCTTCACGACCTTCCAAACGCTTCCACCGCGGTCCCTTCGCCGAATAGCTCCTTTGGGATCTCTTGCTCCAACTGATTCCTCGAGAGGAAGAGTTCGCTCAAGGCCTCCCACGGGGGGAGTGACCCGCTCGAAGTGTTGTCGCGCGGGCCAGGGAGTGGGGAGAGTGTAACAAAAGGTGGGCTCATGATGCGATCATGGCTAGACAAAGCTGCACAGGGCAAAGATGCATTCCAATGAACCCAGATGAAGCTCAAAATCACTGCAGCCCCTCTCATCCTCCCCTGCTTCTTGCATCACTCCCTACAGTACCACACTGTTCCCCCATCTGCCTCCAAGCCCCCCAATTCCTTGGGAATAGCTCCCGTCAGCCGATTCTCGTAAAGAAGCAATTGCCGCAGGCCCCTCAACGACCCAGTTCTGGGGGCACGCTGCCGTTCAAAGCATTTTCGCCCAAGAAGAGATCCTCCAAGTGGAAACAATCTCCGAGGTGGGGGATTGGCCCCTCCAGCTGATTGTTGCCCATAGAGAGTGTCTTCAGGGCCTTGAGCTTCCCAAACTCCTCTGGAATCACTCCACTCAGCTGGTTGTCCGATAAATGAAGAACCTGTAGCTGGTGCAGTTGCCCAAGCTCTTTGGGAAGGCACCCAGTGAAGTTGTTGTTCCAAAGGTCCAGTTTCACAAGTGTTTCAACTGTCCTAGCTGCTTGGGGATCTCACCCGACAGCTGGTTCCCCCCAAATTCAGCATCTGCAAACTCGCCAGCCCACCCAAAATGTCGGGAAGGACGCCCCTCAGCCGGTTTCGGGCGAGATAAAGGTCTTGCAAACGTTTCCAGCTCACCAAGCTCTTTAGGAATCTCGCCCGACAGCTGATTATCGTACAGGTAGATGCGCTCGAACAGCTTTACATTGCCCAATCTCAGGAGGAATTTCACCACTGAGCTGGTTCTCGCTGAGGCCCAAGAGCTCGAGACTTGCCAGCCGGCAGAGGTCTTTGGGGATAAGACCGCTCAGTTTGTTCCTGCCACCAAATTCCACGGTGAATTCAATACAACGAAAACGACTGAGTGGCCCGAAAGCAGAGTAGGAGACAACACAGGTAACGATGATGATGATGATGATGATGATGATGATTATTTCTATTATTATTATTGTTATTATTATTATTATTCTGCTGACTATGATGATGACAGCGATGATGATGAAGATTGTGATAACCCTGCTAACGATCACAATGGTGCTCATGCCAAGACAAAGTAGAACCCCTCTTGCACAACACTCTTGCAGGGACACTCTTGTAGGACAGTGTTGTGGGCTTGTGCAAGGAGAGTCTTGTAGAATACTTTTTCGTGACACTTTTGTAGGGCAGTGTTGTGTGACGCTTTTATGGGACACTCTTATGGGACACTCTCGTGGGGCAATCTTGTGGGGCAGGCTTGTGGGATACTCTTGTAAAACACCTTTGCTTGACATTTGCGCTAGGGCACTCTTGTGGGACACTCTTGTAGGGCACTCTGCTGGGGCATCACCACTCATCCCCCTCACCAGCAACACGCCGTGTCTACACACACGTGCTTCTTTTCCCCCAATGGCACGGACTCGCACAAACGCGCTTTCCACCAAGCCCGTGGCAATCCGCATGCCACAGCGACATTGCGGGCATAATCTCGCCACAGCGCGCGCCACAGATTAGTTGCAGCCAAAGCCCCTTTAACACCGATCATCCCGCATACCACCGGCCAAGTTTACATATACGCATAGCTGCTTTCCGGCTACATTTGTAGTACAAAGTTGCCAGTTCTGGGTCCAGACACCTCCAGATTTTCGACGACGGTTACACACTTGGCAACTTTCACCTTGTCTCTCGATGAAATTTACCCATGACGGTTTCACATTTTGGCCACTTCCACCTTCACGTTTTGCCGACTGTAGCCATACACTTTGGCAACTTCCATTTTCAAGGACAGTTACACACGCTCGACCATTACACGCTTTGGCCACTTCCACTTTCGACCTGAATTGCAAAATGCTTGGACACCAGTTACGCACTTTGGCCACTTGCACGTCCAAGGCTCAAGACGTTCGCATATTTACCACAGTTTCGCGCGTCCGACACGCACGATGTCCGCACAGGGCCACCTTTCGTGAGCATCGGCCCGACCAGCTCGCCGCCTTAAGAGAAGATTAGAAACATGTCGAAGCAATGTTGTGTAGGTGAGCTTTGTATGTGTCTTCACCTGTATTTAAGCACCTGTATCTATTGTAGACGTGTTGTAGCACCGGCATCATCTGCAGGTCTCCACACCTGGATGATGATGATGATGATGATGATGATGATGATGATGATGACGAGGATGAGGATCATGATGATGATGATGACGACGATGACGATGACGATGACGATGACGATGACGACGATGACGATGACGATGACGATGATGATGGTGATGATGATGATGATGTCGATGATGATGGTTCATGATGGTTCATGATGGTTCGACAGTTGAAATTGGCAGCCGTTCTTTGAGAAGAACCCTTCACAGGTGCTGTGTCCCTATGCTGAACTGATGTTTCATGTTTTTGTATGTGCTCACGTTAAATGAACTCGATGTTTGGTCTGTCTCCTGCTGATTTCCAGGGCTTTCAAGAACTTCAGCTGCTGCAAGCTTTCTGGGATCGTCCCGCTCAGTTCGTTACCAGAAAGAAAGAGTTGTTCTAAGGATTGCATCTGGCCCAGTTCTTCCGGGATCTTCCCTGTCAGCTTATTATCCGCCAGCTGCAGCTGCTTAAGAGCTCGCAGTTCCCCAGCTCCTTGGGCAGCTCTCCGCTCAGCTGATTCTGGTAGAGGAACATGTCTTCTAAGGCGTGAAGCCGTCCCAACTCTGCGGGGATGCTGCCCTCGAGGTGATTGCTATGAAGAAACACATGTCGCAAGAGCTTGAGCCCTCCAAGCACTTGGGAATCTCTCCAGTCAGCTGGTTTCCCGACAAATAGAGCTCCCTCAAGGACTCCAGTTGCCCAAGCTCGTTGGGAATAGCACCACTGAGCTGGTTTGAGGACATTTCAAGCGTTGCAGCTCGTGCAGCTGGCCAAAATCCCTCGGTACTGACCGTGCAGTTGGTTCTTCCCCGGAACATCATTTCCAAAGCTTTTAGACGGCCGAGCTCCCTTGGAACTTCACCACTCAGCTGGTTTCCATGGAGCCGCAGTTCCTGCAAACGGCCCCAGCTCTCCCAGCTCTTTAGGGATTTCTCGCTCAGCCTGTTGGCGGTGAGGCGGAGATACTGGAGACCTGAAGCTCTCCAGCTCCTGCGAGGACGAGGAGAAAAACGACACTTCGTTGGTCAAAAGATATCCACCGAGAGTCCTGTCTGAGGCACCTCAACAACTCGGACAGAAACTCTTTTTTCGGGATCACGACACCAAACAAACGCCCCTCTCCTTGAAACTCAATGATATAAATCCACACTTTTTGGTACCCCTTTTTTCGCCGCCCTAAACAACAGCGAAGGGAGAGACAAAGTCCTGGGGAATTTCGCCCGTGAGCTGATTGTACGACACATCCAGCAGCGTCAGCTGACGCAAAGCTGAAAGCTCTCGGGGGATTTTGCCCGTCAAAGCGTTTTGCTCCAAATCCAAAGCCCTCAAGCCGCGCAGCTGTCCCAGCTCCTTGGGAATTTCGCCAATCAGTTGGTTCTCATGCAGTCTCAGCCATTCCAAGGAGCTCAACTGTGCAATCATCTTTGAGAGTCGCCCCCGAAGACCTCGTCGATGCAATGAAAGGCCAATGAGCTCTCCTGGACGGAGAACACAGATATGATCCGCCACCGAGATGCAGATATCCGCCATATTCCTTTAGCCAAATTAGCCAAATATATGCAAATATACACGATGCCTTCCCGATTTAAGTGCTAATGGTGTGATTCATACAGCGACACCGATATCCATAGAAGCCCTTTCAAGAGTATTACTGTAAAAGAACCGTTCGCAATCCAGGACCCTTATAGTGAAACAATGGTTCTTCGCACACTTAGTTCAATTGAAACCAATCTGGAAGACCTGTATCAAAAGTCGTCAAAGAGTTGCAAATAAGCCCGAGTTAAACCCAACAGCAAGTGAGGCAAAATGGATGTTTCAGATTCGGCCGCCCTGCCCCACCCTTGAAAGCAGAAAATCTTTTTCCCCAAAGGGTTTACTGTTGGGGTCTATCTTAGAAAGAAAAGAGCTGGCCACACTCACTGGCCGCGCCCCTGAACTCTGTGGCTGGGCTCTGTGTCCACCTCTTATCCTCCGCGAGCGCGCCTCGTACGCGCTCATGTGCTATGCACAGCTTACTGGGCTCTTGTCCTCCTCTTGTCCTCTGTGCTGGCTCTGTGGCTGGGCCTTGTCCTCTTCTTGTCCTCCTCTTGTCCTCGTCTTGGCCGCTGTGTCCGAGGTCTTATCCTCCTCTTGTCCTTGTCTTGGCCGCGCCACTGAAATCTGTGGCTGGTCTTTGTGGCCCGGCTTACTGGAGAGGTGTGGCCGAACAAATAGCGATGTCAATGCCGACAAAATTTCATTGATGAAGCAATTTGCTTTTGGGGCGAAATCGATTATTGACTCATATTGGTCTAAACGAATCGTTTTGAACCTGTTTGGGGTCTATGCTTGTCAAAATTACCAAACTCGGAGGCATGTCAGTGTCAAGTGCCACTGCGTACCTGTCTCACAAGCATGTTCGGCAAATTTAGGGGCAAAGCCATTGGGGTGCCCAGATTGGCTGAACCTTACTTGGAAGCTCGGAACCCTCACTTGGAACCTTCGGAACCTTCACTCAGAACCTTTACTTGGAACCTTTGCTTGGAACTCTTTGGACACTTGACACGGAACCTTCGCTTGGAACCTCAGAACCTTCGGAACCTTGACTGGGAACCTTTACTTGGAACCTCGGAACCTTCACTCGGAACCTCAGGGAACCTCACCGGATGACTGCCCTACAGTGCCCCAGTGCCTAGTTTGGCTTGAGACCCCAAGCTTCCGCTGTTGGGGAAAAAAGGATACATCTGACTGAAATCCATTGCTTGGAAGGTCTTCTTGACGAAGCTGCCCCAACTCCTTCCACCCCCGAGTCGCTGGATGGACAGAATCTTCCTTTTGAGGGGTGGCTCCGACCGCTCAAGTTTGGGGGGGTCATGTCAGAGTCATGGTCTATGTTTGTGATCTCAGGGCTTTTAGGCTCATGGCACGCACCTTTGCCCAGGTAGGGCCGATATTTTTTGGAGAAACCTGGTAGTGCGACTGCCTCAGCTTGTGAAGGCACAAAGGAAAAGGAGTAGAAAAAAAACACGGGAAGATGCTTTTTAGTGAACAGCTAAAATATGGAAGAGTAATGACTATATACAGTAATGACGTAGAAGTTGAAGGAAGGACAGGAAAGTAGGGAGAAAATAGAGCTAGACCTACAGTACCTCAAAGCTTTGCAAATGACGTGACACGTTCCCTTCAACTCTCCCCACTTCAACTTTCCCCGCCAGGACCTGCTGGGCGTCCTCCCTTGGGCTGGAGTTCGATATACCGGCCGTATCAAGTACACACAACAAAGCCACATGGGCCTCCTCCAACAGTGAACCTCGTTCTGAATCTACAGCGGCACTATCGCTAAGAATGCCCATATACCAGCAATGTCATTCTAGATTCTGCCTTGTTTTTTGGTTCCCCTCCTTCTTCGCAGCCGATCTCTTCGAACGAACAGGGATTCTGCGCCATCACTTCCGCCTCTGCTGCGTCCAGGCCCAGCTCAAGGAGCACGTCATAGAGAGTTGGATCGATGGTCGAAGCTCCAAGCACCATGGCAGTTGTGCTGGGTCAAAATCGGGACACCCTGGTTTTTCCAACTGAAAATGAAGAGAATAGACTACCAGGTGACTAGCAGGAAGGGCAATGTACCAGGGTGAAACAGGCTACAGGTTTTGACTCACAGCCATGTAAAGAAAGCCTAGGTCGAAGAGGGTATGCAGCTCAAAACCTCCTCGCGTCTTTCTTGCGCAGAAACGGCCAGCTGAACGTTTCCGGCTCCTTGAACCTCCAATCCCTCCCCAAACTGCCACCGGTTGAGAAAACCACCCTCTAAAAAAAAGGAAAAACGTCCTCTTCAAGTTCATCTCTGCCCTGTCCTTTTTCAAGTTCATCTCTGCCCTCTCCTACAAAAACTCCTCCATCTCACAAAGCCACACGAAGCCTGAAGAGAAGGCATTGACACTTGAACATGATGATCAGGGGGTGGGCCACAGGATATTAGAGCCCTCTCTTTTGGACCATGCCTTCCATAACGACACTGATGCCCATCCGCCTGTGCCCGAAAACCATTCCTTTTAGCGGAGTGATCCGAACCGGTACACCTTCTATCACAGTCTGAGAGTAGCAGATCTTCCAAGTTCCTAAAGGATCCTAAAGGACTTTTTTAGGATAATAAGGCGTGCTTTAAGGCCCGATTCCACGCTTTTTGCAAAGCATTCAAATCCTGTATATAATCTCAAGAATTGGTGAAGCTCGAGCTCTGCACGCACAAAATTCTGGAGGCGATCAACTGAAAAGGCCTGGGAGTTCGTTCATGGGTGTTTCGACTCACTTCTTCCGCACGTCTTCGAAGAAAACCACTCTTCTGAGGTGTCGACCGTCCCTTGGAGCTGCGCTGCGCCTGGAGCTGCCATGCTGCGTGGCAAGGCCTTGGGTGGGAAAACATGAACACATCTTCCCCCAGAAGGGGATTCATTCACCCTAATAGGTTGGAGGCCATCGCTAGTAGGTTGGAGGCCATTCTTCACCCAAAGGTTGCGCCCCCAATCAGCGATTTACACAGGAATCGGTCCGATCCACAAAACCCTGACAAGTGGGCGAAGAGAAGCATTCCTGTCAAGACGTTCTTTGCATCCAGTGCCTCTCTTTCTAGCAGAGGCAAGGGCTTCTGCCCTACAAACACAGCTCTTGCTTGCACGAGGAAGTGACAATAGACAAAGGGAAGCACCTCACCAGGAGATGTTCACTGCAGGAATCCATGAAGAATTCAAATTATTTGCACTACCACAACCGCGCCAATGTCAATATTGTCAATATCAAATTGCTTGGTCAGCCGGTATGCTGGATTTGCACTACCACCACATATCAAATTGCTTGGTCAGCCTGTATGCTTCATTTGACTTGTTGATGTTCTTTACATGCAAAAACATTGACTCAAATATATATATATATATAAATATGGTCTTCCCTGTGGGCTACGTCCTTCCACGTGATTCATAGCTCCTTCCTTCCCAGCCTTCTCTGATATTCTTGGTGATACCTGAGTACAAGCCCAGCCTCAATGCAGCCTTGCCATAGACAAGCCTCCATGCTATTTTTTGGTGAAGCTGGACGTACAAAACGCATTGACCACTCGTTCTTTGCGGTATCCTCTTGCTCACCTACTAAGACCCATAACCCCGGCTAAGCTACTCCACAAACACGCCTTTCATGTCTTTCATGTCGGAAGAATTGATGACCTGTTCAAACAGTCTAATCTGCCAATCCCCATCAACGGATTGCATTCACTTTTCAAGCTCCTCTCAGGCTATGGCAGGCATGTCTATTACTCGTAACTGCCGTGCTGCCTGGATGCCTAGAGGGGGGTTTAAACATCAATATCAAACAAAGGCAAAACACCAAAATCCAGGCATTCGGTTTCTTGATCCAGGTGCCTCTCTTCCTTGGGGCATGCGCACTCCCACGCAATCGCTGCGACAGCGCTGCACCAAGAGAAGACAGCGCTGCACCCGCTCGCCCCCCACTCGAACCCGGGACCCACACTAGGACCAACCGGCGTTCCGGCGCGTCGGCCTTGGAGCAAACGAAGCGTGGCGGCCGGGACGCAGCAGAAACGAAGCCACGAGCGGCAGAAGGCCATCGTGGAGCCACGCAGCTTGAGCGATCTCGTTGTGCCAAAATCCGAAAGAAAACGAAACGATTCTGAACGACTCACGAAGCGTGAACACGATCCAATCATCACAAAACTGCGCCTCCAAACAAGATCAACAAGTGCTTTGAACCCCCCAAACCCCCACAAGTGAAACCACGAGATCTAACTTGGCGACGTGAGCGTCGTCAGAGCTCCAGCTCCACACGGTGCTCCACACGGTGCCCCACACGCTTCGAGGTATCACCAGCGGCCGTGAACCAGGTCACCTGGTCAGTCCGCCCTGAACGGTGCTGACGAACGGTGCTGACCGTTCACCTTTCCTGGTGGAAAGCTTTCCATGTGTTTTGGTCATTGGGTATATGATATATTACCAAAAAAAATCAAGATCCGATGTGAAGAGGTTTTTTTAACGCGAGGGGCGTTATGAAAATCAAGAGTCTACATGACGCCTGCTGGAAGAGCAGAGCAGAGCAGGGTGGAATCGTTCGAGCCATTCAGCAGATTTCATTGCCTCATCCGTCGGTGTCCTGTCGGTTCATGAGTGCATATAGGGTAGTCTATGGGGAACCCGTTCGACTAGCCAGGTACTCATTCATCGCATTCGGATGTACTTCTCGCTACCCCCAACGCAGAGTCTCTCGCACATGAGCAATTGAACGCGCCGAAAGCCGAGGTGTCTCTTCAATCCAAAATGATTTGATCCAAGCTCTAGGACTTGGGCCGCCACGTCAAAATGCCTTCAGCGCTGCCTGCAGCGCTGCCTGAACCGGGTCGTATACGCACTCAGTTCTCTTTGCCTCATCAAGCTTGTTTGCTACATGGCACTCCTGCGAGGAGGTTCACACACGCGTGTACTGTACATACCAGAAAACATGCTCCTTTACCTCACTGAGTAGCGTTTTGGTATGATCAGCTGCAGAAAAGAGAGGTCGTAGGAAGCTTCATTTTCCTCGCATCCCAAAGTACCATCCCACTGTCATGGTCCGGTCAAGACTTCCGCAGGGTGAAGACTCTCGGCCCCTTACAATGGCTTGATGGGCATGGAGAACCTGATCTTGGACCAACGGATGTTCTTTCGGTATTTGGAAGGAGCAAAGAAACCCCAGCCACCTCCGCCCTTGTTCGGCTCGAAGGACTTGCTGGAGGCACGGCAGCAGCAGTCTCGACCAAACCCGGCGTTGTTGTCATCATAGTTGCATTTGTTCCACTTGGAAGTGCCAGAGATTGCATCATTCACATCCGAGTACAGCTCAAACTGCTTGTTGAGCTTGTTGTTGGATGACTTCCATTTGTAGATGTAGCCACGCGCGTCAAAGCCATCTCGAACTTGAATCTGCTTGTACACGGACCACTCATGAAAGGTTGTACCATCCTTGCTCACCTCCATGAGCCATACCCCGCCGTTCTGCGCGAAGAGGTCATTGATGCAATCCTTAGTCGCATCGAAGGTGACTCCGTTGTTAGCAGAAGTTCCCTTGTCCCAATCAATGATCTTCACAAACTGCGACTTCCCTGTGCCAAAGGTCATGGGGTCAAGACTTCCACAGGAAGATGGAACCGTTGGCCCCGTGGGCACTGGCAATGGCTTGATGGCATGGAGAACCTGATCTTGGACCAACGGATGTTCTTTTCGGTATTTAGAAAGGAGCAAAGAAACCCCAGCCACCTCCGCCCTTGTTCGGCTCGAAGGACTTGCTGGAGGCACGGCAGCAGCAGTCTCGACCAAACCCGGCGTTGTTGTCATCATAGTTGCATTTGTTCCACTTTGAAGTGCCAGAGATTGCATCATTCACATCCGAGTACAGCTCAAACTGCTTGTTGAGCTTGTTGTTGGATGACTTCCATTTGTAGATGTAGCCACGCGCATCAAAGCCATCTCGAACTTGAATCTGCTTGTACACGGACCACTCATGAAAGGTTGTACCATCCTTGCTCACCTCCATGAGCCATACCCCGTCGTTCTGCGCGAAGAGGTCATTGATGCAATCCTTAGTCGCATCGAAGGTGACTCCGTTGTTGGCAGAAGTTCCCTTGTCCCAATCAATGATCTTCACAAACTGCGACTTCCCTGTGCCAAAGGTCATGGGGTCAAGACTTCCACAGGAAGATGGAACCGTTGGCCCCGTGGGTGGCTGGCATGGCGTGGTCGCCAAGCAATTGAACTCTGATGGACCCCTCTCACTTACCTTGCACTGCATGTAGGCCGTCTTGCCAGAATCCGTGTCATAACTCTCGCTGCACTTGTTCTCGGCCTCCTCCCCTTTGGCACCACTCAGGCTGTCACACTGCCAGTGGTCATTTCCCACCACCTTCGCTAAGAGCTTGCCAGAACAGACGGGAAGGTCGGACAGCGAGAAAGTTGCCGCGGTCCTGCAACTTGAGACCAACTGCAGCGGTCAGGAGCAGAGCTACGAGGCTCCACCCAGACATCTTCATTGCAAGTTTGGAACACTTGGACGCTTGGAGACTTGGGCACAAGCGCTGCAGAAGGACGGGAATCCATGGCATGCAAGCAAACTGGCATGCTGCCGCTGCGATTCTGCTCGTCGCTCGACGCATTCACTGAGGTCAGGGCATGGTTGCCTGAGGCCCCATTGGCAGCCCATGCACTTTTCGCCAGGCCCAGGCTGGTCCTGCGCGGCTCAACCAGCGCGGCGGAGGAGCACGGGCGACCGAGGCCTTTCTGATGAAAGAGGTTCATGATAGAAAAGTCCGTGAAAAAAACGACAACAGCCGAATTCAGAAAACGACCTCTCGTTACCTGGTGTTCATCTATTTTTCTTCATGGAAACGAAATCCATACGCATGCGCATGCGGCCATCGCGACTCCTTGGAGCCACTATCCGCGCTGGTGCGTCTGAAAGACGGAGAAGTCGTAGCAGGTCTGTCGCTTTCCACCCAAGACATGGAGGTCTTTGAAGGAAGGACAACTTGTTGGTGACACCAAGACATGGGTCGAATGGAACTCCGACAAAAGCAGGAGGTGGAACGTGAGAGCCCGCCCTTCTCTGCCCGCTCGAACAAAAGTTGCAGTCATGACTCAAACCTATGTTTGGGCTTGCTGTGGCAAGATGAGTCCCAAAAAGGATGATGAACATGAGCATGTTTTCCCTCGGAACTCGCGAGCCTAAGTCGTGATCAAAGCGCAGCATCCACTTCCTTTTGCGCTCAAGAAGTGATTCCAATTGCCAAGCATTGCGATGCCAATACGGCACTATTGGAGGACTCACAAATGCATGGCTCCTTTTCTAAATGTTACCCTCATGGGGGGGTCACAAAAGGTATGGTACGTTGGCATGAATTCTTCCTGCATCCCAGGAAACCCTATGTGGGATTTAAAAAAGAAACACTGAAACACCAAGAAACTGTTCATCAATCACCTTCAAGCCAAATGCATTGGAACGAATTGAGGCAGAAAACGCGGGAGGCCTAGCAGGGGTAGTAAAGGAGGGATCTTCGGTCTTAGTGAAACCTCGTTCCCACGAGGTTTAGCTCGGGGATCGTGACCGAACAGGTCGACGTCGTTGTGCGAACAACACACACAACGAAATGGTCTTCGCAACATCCGACCACAGAGCGATGACCCGACCACCAGCCATGCCCACGAATACGGCGCCTTCACAGCAGGGAAAATGCGGCGACCGCCCTCGGCGCCCGAATCAAGCAAAAAGGTGACACACCCAAGCCTACCAAACTAAGCAACCTCATCCAAGCAAAGCAGCCTGATGCAAGCAGCAGTGGCCTCGTCGAGAATCCAGCAGAGATGGATGCCCCTGAAATCGACCATGCTTTTCGCAAGCAGATCCACCCGGCGATCAGGCACGAGCGCATTCCCAGGATCCCATATGTGAACACTTGCACGGATGCCCCAGCTAAACAATGCCTGCACGCAACGTCTTCCGATTCGCCATGCATGTATATGCAGGCGGCTGAGCAGTTTCCCTTCCACACCTCAGGCGTTCGACCCTTTGCATCATCAAATGTCCGCACCTTTGCATCATCACCTTCACGGGCCAGCAGAGAAAAGTATTTGCGACAAACAGTTGCGCCTGGGGGAAAAAGATTACATCGACCATCTGCGGCCGCCCAATGAGTTCCCATGACTCTTCTGCGCCATCGCAGCCAACCTGTGTAGTTAAGCATGGTCTCTGCAGGCCCCTTACAACTGCATGGAACAACTGATACAAAGGGCCACGCACTGGACAGGATATGATTTCTCCACGAAGTTCAGAATGCACATTAACCCAAGCACTACCCTTTGCATCTTGATGTGTTGTTTCACCTCCCGCAAGCATCCCTGCAGTGTTGCATGATGGGATTGATCTCCTCTTGTTTGTAAGGAACCTCGTCAATCCAAGGTTCTTCAGTTGTTTATTGGTAATCTATACGGGCAAGCCCTATCACCGGCACATAGGGTATCATCTTCCCTCTTACGGGGGGCGTGGCAGCAGAGAGTCTCACAATGTTGTTCTTTTTGTTCTTTGAATTGTTGTTTTTATGTTTTTGTGTTTTGTTGTTCACTTTTGTCTTTGGGGGAGGGGGGCATTGTTTCTGCTGCATTCATATGATGAGCAAATGATGCTCAAAGGATGATCAAATGGTCAGATAGTGATTTGCAACGTCCTGATTAGCTCAGTGCACCAAAAGTGCGCCTTTCTATAATGTATACCACTCCACCCCCATGGCGCCCCTTCTATCTCTTTTTAACAGGGTTTGATTCTTTCAGCGCATTCTGAACGCGACTTTGCACCTTAAGGTCGTGAGCTGCCTAAGAAGCACGGTCTGAAAAGTTAAGAATATATGTTTAGGAAAAGATACAAAAACACAATACAATTACACCAGCATAGACCCAGATAGCTAGGCAGAATCCCACGACCTGTTGACATGCGACCGGCTGGAACAAGAATGTACGCAGCCTGCACAGCCAGCTTACGGCACCTCCACAGCGCGCACAATGACAACACCGGCAGCGGGCCAGCGCCCGACCAGCGCCGCCGCCCGTCTTAAACCCGCGCTCAGCCAGCTCACAGCACCAGCGCCCAGGACCACAACACCGGCACCAGCACCGACACCCTTTTGGAAAAGCGCGCGCAGCCAGCTCATTCTTATTTGCAGCAAGAACCCCCTAGCTATCCCGATTTGGGGAATAACAACGTATGATCTTGCGCGTGTAAGTTTATGCGCACAAAAGTATCTTGCACATATAAATATAAGATTACGCGCACAAAAGTATGCTCGCAAACGGCAAACCCGTAGTCTTCACTCGCCCAAGGCCAAGCAGTATCCAGCACGACTATTGTGTGTGTAGCATACTGAAACATGCTTGAGAGCCTAGAACATTATACGTACAAAAGTATGCGCGCAAACAGTACAGCCCTTGACACAGCTGTCGGCCAAAACAGAACCTGAAGAGTGTAAATACCCCCACAGCGCTAATAGACAAAGAACGCTCAAGCGACAAAACCGTATGAGGTTGCGTGAATAAGTTCATGCGGCCCATGACTGCCGGCACTTCATTGTCAGAAGCGGCGGTTGTTATCACTTCACTGTCAGAAGCGGGCACCAGCACCGAGCACCGGCGCTCCACCACGTGCACAGCCAGCTCACAGCACCAGCACCGGCACCCGGTGCCCAGCGCCAGCACCAGCGCCAGCAACCTGTCTCCACCACGCGCGCAGCCAGTTCACAGCACCAGCACGTGCACCGGCGCCCGGCACCAGCACCAGCACCAGCAACCTGTCTCCACCACGTGCAGAGCCAGCTCACAGCACCAGCACCAGCACCGGCACCCGGCAGCCAGCATCAGCAGCGCCAGCAACCTGCACAGCCAGCTCACAGCACCAGCACCAGCACCGGCACCCGGCACCAGCAGCCTGTCTCCACCACGTGCACAGCCAGCTCACAGCACCAGCACCAGCACCGGCAGCCGGCACCCAGCACCAGCACCGGCGCCAGCAACCTGTCTCCACCGCCTGCACAGCCAGCTCACAGCACCAGCACCGGCACCCGGCACCCAGCACCAGCACCAGCAACCTGTCTCCACCGCGCGCACAGCCAGCTCGCAGCACCAGCACCGGCACCGGCACCCGCCACCAGCGACAGCAACCTGTCTCCACCATGTGCACACTCACAGCACAAGCACCAGCACCAGCAACCTGTCTCCACCACGTGCACAGCCAGCCCACAGCACCAGCACCGGCACCCGGCACCCGGCACCACCACCAGCACCGGCACCAGCAACCTGTCTCCACCACCGGCACCCAGCACCAGCACCAGCAACCTGTCTCCACACGTGCACAGCCAGCTCACAGCACCAGCACCAGCACCAGCAACCTGCCTCCACCACGCGCACAGCCAGCTCACAGCACCAGCACACCAGCACCGGCACCCGGCACCAGCGCCACCAACCTGTCTCCACACGCGCACAGCCAGCTCACAGCACCAGCACCCGCACCCGGCACCCAGCACCAGCAGCAAAGCTATCTGGGGAAATAGTAAATCATTACAAAACAAAATTAGTTAAAAGATAGGAGCCAAAATACCCTCGGGGAACGCCAGCACTTATTGAATGTTTACTCAAGAGCAGGAACAAGAATCATTCATGCGCTGTTTGTGGATTCTTAATCTTAAGAGTATGGCTTGACACAGGCGTCCTGCTCTTGATTGAATCTCTTGTCATCGAAGGTGGATGCTAACAACATTTAAGTACACACGATCTAGCACAAGTTCCATTTTATGTGAAAACTGTTGAAGGCTTAGAAAGGTTTGTGGTGTTTGAAGGAGGGCTCCTGTTGAGGGCTCTCTTCTCTTGCGAGGCTTCTTGGTGTCAGGCAGCAACCTAGTGTTCATGATCACTGTGAACTGTGTGCCCGATGTGTTTGTGTGCAATTATTTTTGTGATATTGTTGTATTTGTCTTTGCGTTATTTTTGCAATGGTTTTGTGTGTTTTATGATTTTGTGACTCATTAGAATTAACTTTAATCCAGGTCATAACCTTAAGGGTCAAGCGAGTCTGCGAGTCTGGCGGGACTGGCTGCAAGCGAGTCCGGCGGAAACTGTGCTGCACCCACCGCCTTTACTACTTACACTGTCGCCGTTCTTCGCATGTTACTCATTAACGCGTCTCCGTTCTACTATGTGTTCTGTGTTCAGTCTCTTTTTGCTTTATATATCTGTCTTCCCTTTTTCCCGTTTCTCTCTTTTTATCGCATGTTGTCTTTCTTTCTTGTTGTCTTCTTTCTTTCTCTCTTCTCTCTCTCTCTCTCTCTATCTCTCTCTCTACCCCCACTGCAATACCACAAAACTCTCTTTTTTAGGAACGACGAATCTGCCTAAAAAACTAGTCTGTGCGGTCGGCCGTGCTACGTGACGGCCGACCGAAAGAACGCGCAGCGGCACATCTTTTGCGACGCATCCAAAGTCGTCGGCACTTTGAGGCGTCGACGCACTTGGCTGTTCATCTGACGACGCAGAGAACCGCCACTTACTGGCTGGGACACAGCATAGTTTTTCAGCACATCAGCCTGGTGTGAAAGCTGCATGAGAACCGCAGAGAGCGGGCAGTTGGCTTGAAATTTTAGCTGCTGCCCCAATCCTGCTTTCAGGCACCAAAACTTGGTGACACATGGCAGGGCTATGTGAAACAAACCACTTCAACTTAAAGCGCCGTCCTCCTTTCACCAACCTCATCATGCAGGTCCTTGACGGTCCTTGAGCTTGAACGTCCCAAAGTTTCAAACTCAGAGCCAGAAAGGTACAGCCAACGCTTGTTTGGTTTTTTGGCTCTATATAGTGACGACACACACTTGGAATAGTGAGCATTCAAAACATAGTTTGGGGTTGTTTCTTTCACTTTTTCTTTGCACTGCCTGCGACTTCTCCTGGTGAGTCCCCCAGTGGCAACACTGACTAAGAAGTAAGAAGTGGATTGGTGAAAAGAATTAGTCTGCAACCGTCTCCCTTGCGATTGCCTCCTGGACGGGCACTTGAGCACTTTTGTTTTTGCTTCTTGATTTTGTTATCTGGCAGTGCGGCAAACCTTCACTTCTGTCTGCCATTGTCTCGACCAAAGTGATGAGGCTTGTTAATCCACTGTACCTGGTAATTACCTGCTGCCAAAACTCAACCAAATGGGTGCACAGGATGCTCAATACCAAAAAAGGTGGCACGAGTACACACGGAAAACTTTAGGACATGAGCATTCACTTAGCGACGCGTCACTACGTCCAGAGCTACAAAAGCCGCAAATTCCCCCCCCCGAGAACCAACAACTGAGGTATCCAACTGAATGGGTTCCAATGGTCGAGGGACTTGGGGATACATATATATAGGGCTTTAGGGATTTAAGTGAGAAAAATGTTCAGGTTCAAGAAACGTGGGACTAGTGACAAATTGGTTTGCGAAGAACACACAAAAATCACGTTTCAATGAAAAAGGGTCACTCTGGGCGTTGGATATGAATTGCCTTGGGTACACACGGATAGGAAGCGTATTGAAGGTGTGTGTGTGTGTGTGAAACCCTTGGAGTCTTCGAAGTTGTAACTTTTAGCACTGCACCTCCTCATCCTCAATCTCCCCTCACCCATGTTCACTCACACACCAACTCAACTCACAAAACCAACTGACATCAACCCAACTCACACATGAACCGGCCCTTGCACGCCCCAAAAACGCGATGTCAAATTGCGCATTTGCTTTCCGAAATTGCATCTGTTGGTGCACGTCATCTCCTGTCCAAAAATCTCGGAATGTCAATAAGCAACTCGTGGGCGCGTTGCTTGTCAGATCTTCATGTATGAAGATAAACAAATCGATCGTTGAAAGCGTCATGTCATCTTCTTCATCCAATACTGAGTCTCAGCATCGAGAAGGATGCTTGGGCGCTTGGTTTTGGATTATATTGCTGGATTTTGCGCCGCCCTCAAAATTGCGTCATTCTGAAAATGATCTCCATCATATTGAGTATGACTATGCAGTGCATGAATGTCTTCGTTAGACTTAAACACCCAATGCTGACGCGGTCTTCCAACTCTACGTTTCCCTATATGTTTGGGCTCGGCGCTGTTTTGTTGATAGGATACTTGTCTAAGGGGATCGTGATTAGGGGCCCGCAATATATGTCCAGCCAAACGAACTCGCTTCTGATCCAAATCAATCGTAACGGGTCTAATTCTACTATTAGGATCACGCGGATATGCTGTTCTTGAAGCAAGTTCGAGCACCCTGTCGTTCGTCCACCGTCGGTCAATGTAGGTTGTAGGTCTTTTTAGAATTTGCCTCAACCCACGTAGTTGGAAAGCCTCCATTTTCTTGCGTAAGGCTTGAGTGAGGAACACAGTCTCCAGATTATATAGCAGCTTGGTCTTAATGACAGCATCATATATGACGAGTTGCCATTTCTTGCTTACATTGGAAGCTTTCCAAAAGACCGCTAAACGCCTCCAAGTTGACATTGCATCTTGGATCCGTTGTGTAATTTCTCTTCTAAGGTTTACTGTGTGGTTGAGGTTGTTCCCCAAGTATGTAGCATCTTGCGCTTTATCAAGAAGTGTACCATCGGCAAAATGTATGCGCGCCTCACGGTGCATGTTCAAGGAGTGGCATTTGGCACAGTTAAGTTTCAATCCATAATATCCAGAACATTCCTCCATATGTTTCAAAATTTCATTCAATCCTCTTGGGGAAGTTGAAAAAGGAATTGTATCGTCTGCATAGTAAACGGCATCGAAGTCAACGCCGGGGATTCTTGAGTTGACAACGTGACCAGAGCTGCGGGACCTAACAAACTAAATTATCATAAACTAAATTATCACATGAACCAATCCTTGCAAGCCCACAAACTTTAGCTTTGTGTCAAATGTCTAACCTTACTTTCCGGACATATAATACGTCTATATATACACACACAAACATCCGAAGGCATCACACCGTGCAATCCGCCTCTCCTCATCCGCTGTTCATCCTTTGCTATCCGCTTTCTGATTTCGCTTTTTACTCTAAATTAAAACTTGCCATATGGAGCTATATATCCTTGAGTTTGAAGTCGAGAAATCTGAGGACTCTTCAGTTCATGATTGAGACAGCCCCTGTCTTTGTCCTCATCTACGAGCGGTCATTGCTGTTATGAATTGTCATTAGAGTCATAAGCTTGGATCCAAGTTGAAAATAACCGATAAAAATGTCGAAAATGGATGAACACGGATCCAGCCTGGCCATCTTTGTCAAAAAGGACTGCACGCGTGGACGTTGTGCCCTGGTCAATGGCCAGCTCATAGGAGGGCGCCATGCTGTACCACCGACCCCAGCGAAACACTAGGCCGACCTGATTGGTACACAGGTACAGCCTGAAGCGCATCCAGGCTGCAGAACAAATGTGTCAGTACTTCCTTTGTTTTGTAGTCCGTCTAGTTGTGCATGCCGCAGTGCATGCCTGCCACTGCTATATTATTGCTCTATCGATCTCTATCTGTGTCCATGCCTTTGAGGGTTCTCCTGTTGACCACTCTTTCAACGTGTTTGAGCTTTGGCTTCACAACCGCTCTTGGGTTTGAAATAGTTGCGCAGGCTTCGCAGGCTTTATCAAAGCTCATGTACTTCCTCCAGAAAGTGCAAAGGCTTTGCTGCTTCATTGAAAAAGTTTGTGTGATGGCTTTGCTCACGTGTGCTCGGATTTCCTTAGTCACACGATTCCGATCTTTTTGTCGATCCAGCCTTTTGTGGTCTTCAAGCTTCGGAGACCATATGAGCATCCCAAAACCGGTGGGTACCCAAGAGGACGAGAACAGCAAGGTTCTCAATACCATCTAAAGCTTGCAGCCTATGTACTGCTCTTCCAGGCGTCTGCCAGATTTCTCGTCCCACGACCACTCTTTACTAAACCCTGGTTATGGTGCTCATCTAAGGCCTCGCCTCACCCTTGAAGCAAAAATCAGGATGGCACAGCCACTTGATGCGCTGCTATGGAACAAACAATTATAATTGATATTAATTGATCCCCTGCTGTGGCTTGAAATCTAGTGTTCAATGCCACGTGCAGACCTGGTTAACACTGTCAGCAAAGCAAGTAGCCGTAGCCGGGCACTGTTACATTGAAACCGTGACGATTCGATGATGGAAAGTCACAGACCCTGGGCACAAGGATTCGATGATGAAAAGATTACATGCAAGCTTCCTTCAAAACCCGGTCACCATTTGACATCAGCAATGCCATGAGTGCCCCCACCGCTACCACCGCCACGGGACAACGTAAACTGACCAATTGACCGATCTGATTCGACGGTGTTCGATGATCATACCAGAATGATCCCAGCATCGCAGCTCATTCCAGTGTCTATGGCGGCCACTGGCTTCGACAAATTGGCAGCATGAGTTGAATCGAGCGAAGTGAGCTCAATGCTGTGACATTGAAAAAAGAAGACCTGGAAGAACAATGGATGTACACATTTGAGAACTTGGTTCTGCCAACCAGCAGTCCAGTGGACAACCTGTGACAACCTGACCTATCTAAGCAAAAGAAACAGAATCCCAAACCCAGGCAATCGTGGCTTCAAATGACCAGGTTATATGCCTGAAGCACTCATCTCTAAGGGGTGGGCCATATGCCGACTTTCAGATTAGTGGTTTTGGATCGGGCTAAAGGCACCAAAGTCACACATTCCGAAGGAGAAGCCCGAAGACCCAAAGGTCAAGAAGTGGAGACCAAAACGCTCGCTGGATAATTAGTGTATGACCACAATCCAATGATATTCAATGGCAGTTTCACATTGAACTGCCTGGTTTTCTTTGGGAAACCAGTCTCGTTCGCGGATCCGCTTGGCATAATGAAAGCTGCCAGCGTCCACAGGTTGGGTATGGGCTTGGAATGGGGTCCCTGTTTGCTTTCGGAACGTCACTCGACACACCCTGCATTCCACGGGCTAATCTTTGGGGGCACATCCAACGCTGTCAGGAAGCCCACCCACCCATGATAGAAATGTTAAACGAATTCATCAGCACACCATTTGGACATAGGGTTGGCTGAGTCACGTGCCAACCGGAGAGCAAACACGCTTGGCAGCTTGGAAGCATAGGTGTCAGGAAGTTGACTTGTCAACTTCAGAATGGGTGAGAGCTGTCCGAGCCCGTTAATCGAAAAGCCAAGCTGTGCAAAACTTTCCAATTGTCTTAGCATTTTCAGCTAAACCCGCGAAGCAGCCAACTTGGGCTGTGACCGAAAGGCTGCATCACAGTTTCGAGCCTTTCAACTTTCAACATTGGTCTGCAGGGGTTCTGTGAAAATGATGGCAAGGCGTTTGGAAAGTTGATTATTTGCTGGCTTTGTTGGCTTTGCTCCTTCGGCTCATGTAGAGTCCAACCTGTTTGGCAATTCCTCTGCTCGTCTTGCCTCTGCCTTCCACAGCTTTTGAATTGGCAAAAAAGAATGTGGCATATCGGCATATCGGGTGATGCACTGTGAGGGTTGCCCAACTTTCCTCGGCACCGATCAAAAAACTACGTAATTATGTCATGGGTAGATCAAATGTGATATTGTGTGAGCTCCTGTTCGTTATATATCGTTATATTGTACAGCTGTATAGTATTATATATTTAGTACAACTATGTAATTACTGTTCTAAATATTGAGAACATAGATAAGAATTCAGCAACCCTTACGACGCACTCTCAATCTGCACCGATAGACAGCATGACAGTCCAGTTCCTGGGTCTCGAAGAACACAAAGACACAGGACTTGCAGATTACAACAGGATTTGCACACCTCATGGGGCATCACATCACCCTCCCCAAGGGGGGTGAGATTGCACACGGGAACTGGAGTGCTAGTCAGCTGCCCCAACAATGGGTTTCTTAAACCAGGCAACCTCCAGCCATTCAGTCGGAGGTCATCCTGAGCTCAAGATGCTGTGCACCAATAAACACCACTGGCTCATGTAAAATGACGAAGAGCTTTATCAAAACGGCATGAGACCAGCAAATGTCAGGCGCTCAGACTTCTTCGCCTGCGAAGTTGACAGAGTTCATGGAACTTCTTCCATATGAGAAGAGTCAAAGGGAAAAAATAGAGGCTGAACCCACCGCTTTGCCTTGTTCGCATTGGTCTTCGAAACACCTTCACATTGCGCAAGGGCCGACAAGCAAAACGTGAGAGACAACACTCAAACCAAGCCAATCGATACAGGTTGCAGAATGTGAAGGGTTTGTCAATGTACGTTGCTTACAAGCGCAAGATAGCAGCACTCCGACAAAGCAAACTGAAAAAGTAAAAGCACTTTGTTGATTCAACGATGATCTGTGATGTTGGTGCAATCGCACTGCAACTCTTTACAAACCATCCAGATCAATTAGGCTGAAAAGACCCCAGAAATCCATGTCTGGGTGTATCCTAGTCCTAGACAATCAAGTACCAGAGCAGCTTCGCAACAGGTCTAACGAGGCACATGCAAGAAATATACAGTAAGAATTCACACTGAGTCAATCAAGAGCTCCCACTTTGATAGTCCAGGAACAATAGACATCAAACACAATCTTTCCAATTTGTAAAAAACATAATAAGACGAAGTGACGGAGTCTGTGCTGACAGGACACTGATGTGAAAGTATACGTGAGGCTGACAAACGTTTCCGTGGCACATACCTTACTCGAGTCTCGCGGATGTTTCGATGTCTCAAATCTGCTCTTCACATCTTCGTTTCGGTCCGTCTACATGTCTAGTTGGTGTCATAATGGAGGCAAAGGGCTCCAGCAGAGCTCCAAACATTCGCTGCAGGAAGCTGTGGTGTTTTTCTTCGCACGACTCCAAAACTCTCTGGAACTTTGTATCCTGACAACAAACCAAGTAAAGCAATTGTTTCTTCTAAATTTCAAAACTAATTTTCGCAAAGCTTGAGATTGAATATCTCCATAAAAATCCCATGATCTTAGGTTTGGCGAGGAATCCCACTTTGAGCAGCCCTCACATAATCTTTCCTGTTTTCGACAGTCGCCTGCCAGGATGGAAACTGTGGGGAGAAGTGTCCCATTTTTTCAAGGTTGGGCCAGGTCGTTGCGGTAGGCGTGCCCTTCATCCGGAATATCTTGAAGAGCCTAACCAGCAGGTTTGGCACAATTATACATGCATACAGCATACATCATTGAAACTGATGATTACTTGCATTGGGCCGTTCTAAATTGTATTCCTAGCCACATATCAATCTCAGAGTCACCAGGGAAGAGCGGGCGCTTTGTTGCCATCTCTGCTAGAATGCAACCCAACGACCAAATGTCAACGCTTTGATCGTACCTCGGTGACCGGCCAACTCACAAGCCACTAGAAAAGTGACGGTGTCATTCGGAAAGGTGCGCGCGCATGTGTTCGGAAAAAACTGTTGCAACAAAGAAAAGTAAAACAACATGTTTCATTTCTTTCAACACAAAAAGCGACGCTGAGATTCAAGCATGCACTGGTGCTGGTCCATCAGCATGAGTTCTGGCGCACGGTACCAAAGAGTGACAACATTCCTGGTGAAGGGCAATGGGCATCCTCAATCAAGTCAGGACAATTCAAGAGCACAGGATCTCTGAGCGAAGGAGGCCGAGAGGGGTAGCAGCACAAAGAAACAGAGAGGGAGCGAGCAAGGGAGGAAAGAAAACAGAGGACAGAAAGAAAGTGGTTCAAGCCGCTGGTGTTCAAGCTCAGGTGCGGGAACGTTACTGCACCACGTTTGTAGTTGTAGTGACCGTTCCCTTCGCAACACCGCCGCTGTGATCTTCGAGAGCGAGGTTATGAGGTTCTCTCTTGGTCCTGACCATCACGGCATCCCTTGACCCAGGACAAGGGCACTTGCTTGATAACCTTTGCTGGCGATCCTACTTGACCTTCAAGCTCTTTGACCCTCCCTCCTACCTTTCGCGAGTATCATGATGAGCACGAGCAGCCTCCTGATGCTTGGAGTGTCCAGATTTAGGTGACAGATTCGTGGGTGGCAGAACGCTGCAGGTCTCCATTGCACCTGCCCCCGGATTGAATGCCTTTGCCCCATCAGGCCTTTGTTTACGCCTGCTGGCTAGTTCTCAAAGCCTTCATGGGGGCACACCAGTTTTGCCGGTCACCGTCTGCTGCAGAAACGGTTAGTGGCTTGATTTTGCTTGGTTACCGAAGCGCGCGTTTTGGTTACTGACTCGCGCAGTTTGGTTGCTGAATCGGGCATTTTGTTGCTGAGTCGCGTAGTTGCTGAAGCGTTGCTGAAGCGTCCGCTGAATCGTTTGTTTGGTTGCTGATGTGCGGTTGCCTATACGGGTCACAGTCTGACTCGGCAACTATACGGTCTGCTTCAGCAACCAAACAGTCTGATTCGGTAACCAAACCGTCACATTTGGCCAGCACGTGCACCAGAGGTGTCCAGCCAATGACGTCCCTTCTTTACAAATTTTCATCTTATCTGGTTCCATGACAACGATGAGGATTGCCAGCCCCACCCCGTTATTTAACTAATCTACTCCCATGACAATGTTGTGACAGCAATGAAGACTGATGAGCTTTAGCCCCCGCCCTGCCTCTCCCCTACTTAAATATAATCCATTTTTTGGTTGCAGAAACGGAATGAAACGGTGAGTTGCTTGGTTACTGAAGCGGTTACTGAATCGTGCAGTTTGGTTGCTGAATCCGACATTTTTGTTGCTGAATCGGGGAGTCAGTTACTGACGCGTGGTTGCTGAACCGCGTAGTTGCTGAATGCCGTAGTCGCTGATTCGGTTAGTCGCAGAATGGCTCCTAAGGCCTTCAAGAGCAACGAGCGGCTGACATTGCAGAATTGTGGGACTACCACTACCACGCCACTAGGCCGGCTGACGCCGAAGGCTGGACGTTGCTAAACAGCCGGCAAGCGAGCACAGCAACAGATTTCGCTGTATCACGACTGATGGGCAGATGTGTGAAAGGACACTCAGGATTGCTCTGCACAAAGTCCGCAAGGCCACTCTGGCCACGGTGAGCTCCACTGATGAGCACTTGGCAGCGTTCGTCTAAGGCATCCCTTGACCGACTCTGCGGTACAAAACAAGCACAAAGAAGTGGCAGCGGAAGAGAAGCGACAACTAAAACCAGAGGAAAGTGTAGAGGTGAGGAGGTGGTAGAAGAGATGAGGACAGGACAATCAAACAAAACGAGGAGGCGGAGAAGGGGGAGGCGGACAGGGGGCAGGAGAGCAAGCAAGAGAGATGGGGAGGAGAACGCCGGAAAGGGAGGGGAGAGAAGCATTGGGCAGTAGGAAGAAAAAGGGCAGAAGCGTCGGATAAAATGAAGAAACGGAATGATAGAAAGAAAGCAAGAGCTGGTTCGAGATTGCAGCACGCGAGAGCGAAGACAGAAGCCGAACGCCAAAAACCGAAAATCTAAAGCCAGAAAGAAACCCAGAGTAGACAATGTAGAATGTCCCCAGAGAACCCCGAAAACCTGTAACCAGAAAAGGGGAGGAAGGTGTAAGGTGAGCACAAGGATGTGGAGAGGGTACCCCACACTCCGGATTGAGGAATCCTGATCCCAAACGCTGCATTGAGGTTTGACACCTTGCGTCTGCTCAAAAGTAGTCATGGGTGTCAAGTCCAACGACTGCACAGAGCGCGCGACAGTGAAAGCGGAGTGTCAAAAACCGAATCTGAAAACAGGAAGGAGGATAAGGTAGGAAAGGAAACGTCGAAAGCCAGAAACTAAAACCAGATCCAGAAAATTTATAGGACCGGATAACCCCACATGTTCACAACTTCACCAGACACAGGAGCGGACAATTGGTGGTTGGTGGATGACAATTGGTTGGCGGCAGTTGGTTGGCGGCAGTTTTTGGGTGGAAGCTTGTTGGTGGCAATTGGTTGGTGGCAATTTCTTGGCGGCAATGGGTTAGTGGCAATTGGTTGGCGGCAATTCGTTGGCGGCAGTCTGTTGGTGGCAATTGGTTGGTGGCAATTGGCAATTGGTTGGTGGAAGTTTGTTGGTGACAATTGGTGGGTGGCAATTGGTTGATGACAACTGGTTGGTGACAATTGCTTGGTAGCAATTGGTTGGTGAAGATTAAGTTGGTGACAATTAGTTGGTAGCAGTTGGTTGGTAGCAAATGGTGGGTGGCAACTGATTGTGGGTGGCAATTGGTTGACGACAGTTGGTTGATGACAACTGGTTGGTGACAAGTGGTTGGTAGCAATTGGTTGGTGACAGTTGGTGGGTGGCAATTGGTTGGTGACAATTGGTTGGTGGCAATTGGTTGCTGACAAATAGTTGCTGACAAATAGTTGGTAGGAAGTGGTTGGTAGCAATTGGTGGGTGGCAATTGGTTGGTGACGATTGGTGGGTGGCAATTGGTTGACGACAATTGGTTGATGACAATTGGTTGGTGACAATTGGTGGGTGGCAATTGGTTGGTGGCAATTGGTTGGTGGTAATCGCCTGCCATGCAAATCACAGCGGCGCAGCGGCGGTGACCCACGAGCACCAGTGAGCACCAGGGCGTAATCCCACCCCCTGGAGAGCACCCAAGCGCTGCGCCTGCCACGCAAATCACAGCGGCACAGCGGCGGCGACCCACGAGCGCCAGCGAGCATCATGGCGCACATCGCACCCCCTAGAGAGCACCAAGCGCTGCGCCTGCCACGCACAGCGGCGGCGACCCACGAGCACCAGCGAGGCTCAGGGCGTACATCCCACCCCATGGAGAGCACCAAGCGCTGCACCTGCCACGCAAATCACATCGGCACAGGCGCGGCGACCAAGCCACCCTAGGGCGTACATCCGACTCGTTGGAGAGCAGCAAGTACCGCGCCCGCCACGCAAATCACACCAACACAGGTGCGGCGACGCAGCGACCCGAGGGCGTACATCCAACCCCTTGGCGAGCAGCAAGCACCGTGCCTGCCACGGAAATCACACCGGATGGTTGGTAGCAATTGGTTGGTGACAATTGGTTGGTGACAATTAGTTGGTGGCAATTGGTTGGTAGCAATTGGTTGGTGACAATTGGTTGGTGACAATTGGTGGGTAGCAATTGGTTGAGGACAATTGGTAGGTAGCATTTGGTTGATAGCAAATGGTTGATGACAATTGATTGGTAGCGCTTTGTTGGCGACAATTGGTTGGTGACAATTAGTTGGTGGCAATTGGTTGATGACAATTGGTTGATGACAATTGGTTGATGACAATTTGTCGGTGACAATTGGTTGGTGACAATTAGTTAGTGGCAGTTGGTTGGTAGCAATTGGTGGGTGGCAATTATTGGTTGGTGACAATTGGTGGGTAGCAGTTGGTTGATGACAATTGGTTGGTGACAATTGGTTGGTGACAATTGGTTGGTGACAATTGGCTGGTGGAAATTTATTGTTGACAATTGGTGGGCGGCAGTTGGTTGGTGACAATTGGTTGGTGGCAAGGGGAGGGCGGGAGGAGGAGGCGGAGCGCAGGGCGGATACAACACTAAAAACCCACGCGTCAATGTGGGGAACAATGAGAAACAAGCCCCGAACATAGAAATATGGAAGATCAGGACAAGACCCCGAACATCGGAAAATGGAATCCCAAATGAAGAGTGGACCAAAGCCCCTGCAATGAGATCGACAGACCACGCCTTCCAATGTGCTTCTCAAAGAATGTGGCCTCAACACACCCAAGCGCCAAGGCATGCATGCTTTATGAGATTTTATGACCACCCCACTTTCATAGAGACCCTGTCTCAAGCAAAGACCAGCCCCTGAGCACTAAGTGAGTTTCACTTGAACCACGAAAACGCAACATGCTCTGGGGTGGATGCGGGAACGAGAGCGGAAAGCCGAAAACTGAACAAAAACAGAAACCTGAATCCAAGCAATCAAGTTCAGTACTTGCAGGCAGGGTATATATAGAACTACGCTAACTCCTCAACTCCGAGGCCACATGTACCACGCACTGTTGCTGAGGGATTCTTCCGTTCTTTCACATCTTATGCGCACCAGCCTGGCGACAGCTACCAGACGACATATTGAAGCTGGTTAGCTGGATGTCAACATGTCGTCTGCACGCAGAAGCCTTACATTCAATTTGGGTTTGCTTTTTCATCCACCCGTCCTTCCTTACAGCCCCAACAAACATCGACATCAGAAGCGTGGGTGGGGGAAGGCAGAAAGAGGAAGACTGTCGGATGTCAAAGTTGTTCTTGATAGCAAGCAGGTGTGCAGGCGCTCAAGGCTTGAAACACCTTGAAACTGTCACAGGACTGAGGGAAAGAAATGTTGCCGAAGGTGGAGCACAAACAATTGCAGAAATGACAGCAAAAGGCTTCATATGTATATCAGTTCTTCCTGGAGTTCAAAATTTGTAAGAATCGTGAAACCAACTCAAGATCCAAGATCTTCAGGAAATTGAAGTTGCTTCGCACATCTTTGGACTTTATGTGCTCTGATTTGCAAATTCCAAACGGGAGACTCGTCTGCAAAGCACTGAAGGGCTTCGCGAGGCCAAAATCCGCCACCTTCAGTGTGATCTTATCATCTCCATTCACCAAAATGTTCTGAGGCTTCAGGTCTCGATGCAAATAGCCGCATCCTTGGGGGGGTAAGCCGCAACTGAGGTATGTATAGGTAGTAGCTAGCGGTAGGTAGCGAGGAGATGCTAGTAGGTGCTATCAGGGGAAAGGTAGCTAGTAGCTTCAGTAGCTACTAGTATGGACGCTGGATAGCTCACGCACTGTTTATTTGGTTCCTAGATTTTGGAGGAAGCCCATGTTTGGCTCGCGAGGAAAGGTCAACAAATCCAGTTCTGTGTCCATAAGGCAAGAGCATTGCCTCAAATCCTATTGGCAAGATGGAAACATGACGAGTAAACATCAAGTCCCAGTATGTGTTTATAGAAGTTCGATGAAACACATCAATATTTTGTCAAAGTTCGATGGCAATGAGCCACCCCCAGTAGAATCTGACGGAACCTTGGCCGCACAAATGCATCTTCTTCGTCCATGTGGTCAAGGGGTCAAGGATTCTGACACCGATTATGTGCTTTACGCACAACAGGCCGGACAGGCCACTGTGCACAAAACTGCAGTGTACTATGCTGGCATATTTGGACCACATCCGGGACAAGCAGCGCTGGCTTCAAGTCCACGAAGGGGCCTTTCAAGACCCTCCTCGCGACAATATTGCAGTACTCTTAGTGTCTTAGAGTTTACACAGTGTTAATGCAGGGAAGGTTCTCCATGTATACAAATGAAGGCTACCTAAGCAGTAAGCGAATCCATTCCTTTGTTCATTCATTTCCCATTTCTCGCGCTGTAGTATTCTACAAACGCAATACGGTTAAATGCTTGGATTTTGAGATGTTGTGCACTTACAGGGAGCATCAGGCTGTCAGGGAGACAAAGCTTTACCCGACGTGCCTCATGTACTGGGATAGGTCAAATGGCATGAACTCCAGGATCAAGTGCACCTGACACAAGTCATTCAAAGGGACTCTGATGCCCTCCAGCAGGATATTCGTGCTACATCATCCGTGGAGTTTTAGCTTTGATGAAGGCAAACAAAGCTACACACAGATCACACAGAAGATCACACAGGGGGGGGGTCGATATGAGCAAAGCTTCAATCAAAGCATGGTATCTAAACATCACCAGAACTCCCAAAATCCTCCCTCCCGAAAGTTGTCCCACGGTCGCACGAATCTGCTTTCGGAGCACACAGTCGGAATCGTGATGAACATCCAGGAGTTGCACCACGTTCGGATGCTGGCAGGCCCTCATGCGCTTTCGAACATCCATAAGCAGCATGGGCTCGTGACAGCTCATGGACAGTCTTGGATGTCATCAACTATGGCAAAAAATGCAAAAATAATCAAAACAGCAAAAGGATGCAAAAAAACGTGCAAAACAAACAAATCAGAAACTCAGTTGAAGGCCTGAGAGATACAATCTCTCGGAGTGAGGAAGCACTAAAGCCCTCCTGGAAAAACAAAACGACGTCCCTCCCAGGACGTCTCGTCTTCTCTTTTGGCCTTTGAGTCTGGTCCATCTGCTCCAACCCTCCGCATTCATGCAGTTGACATCTCATGACCCTCCTCAATGAATAGTGGAGAGCTCTTGATGGCAATCAATTTGCCAGTGACCTCAGATAGCCGTTTCAGATCGTTCCGGTTGGTGTTTGCCGGTTTCCATATGGCTTCTGTTTGCAGCTTGCTTGCTCTGCCATGCTCCTACTTTGCAAAGCATGCCTCTTGAGTTTTCAATAGCTTGGCTTTGCAGGTGGCTTTGCCGCCTGGCGTCCACATCTTCCATCTTGGTGACACTTCCGTAGCTTCCTCCACCAATCTTCTCCAACAGGACATAGCGGCCGCACAAATGCTCCTCTT
Organism: Porites rus; assembly: GCA_964035705.1. Lineage (NCBI taxonomy): Eukaryota > Metazoa > Cnidaria > Anthozoa > Scleractinia > Poritidae > Porites > Porites rus. The sequence continues at coordinate 24,813 of CAXIVM010003042.1, read as the reverse complement.
CGAAAGTATCAACCTTGCTGAAGGAGCCCAGATTCTATTGGAGTTGACTTCCGTTGCTTTTCTTCAAAGCTATCCATATCCACATCCCCTATCATGTTTCCCTTCACCAATGGCTGTCCCTGCCTCGTGCGTTGGCACACGCGGCAGGTCTCTGATGATCGGCGGCTGCATCACAAGTGCCATTGCCTTCCGAAGGTTCCTCGGCCCTCTGGAGGGCCACCTTCAAACAACTATTGTCAAAGCAACCCAAATGTCTGCAGCATAATTGAAGGTGCGGAATGCATCGATTCTCTAGCTCCAAACGACATAGTTCCAAACGGGTCATTGCTCTCAATAAAGAAATGACTAAATTTTGTTTATACATAATTATGTATACTCGCAATTCCGTTTTGCTCTCTCTGCAAGTGCTGTACAACTTGTTTGAAGGAAAGTGTTCTGCGCAAGCTCTGCGCAAGCTCTGCGCAAGAGCTAGTGTTCCAGGCTGCGATGTGAGGTGGAACCATGGGTGGAACGATATGGAACCAGTTGAGCAATAATTTTGCCTGGAGAAGAGAAGTGGCGGCCTTTTTGTTCTACAAGGTTTGTCATTCTTTACATCCTGATCCTTGTTGAAACGATTTGCTCGATCTTGTGCCACCAAATTCGATCAACTTGAAGGACTTCATGCATGGAAACCAAAAGAAACCGGTCAATGTTCTGCAGGCTCTGCCGCAGAATATCAAAAAACACTGAGAGTCAGGAGGCAGTCTCCTCGTGACAGTGCTATAAAACTTACGATCTTGCATCATGGAAATCCTTCCATCTCTGAGATCAATATAAAGTGGCAAGCAAGGCATGGCATTTTTTTTGCACTGGCAAAGAAAACATTCATTTTTCAATTTTTGTTGCCAAGTGTCAGCATTGCTTTGCTTTCGAACGCCCAAGCACGGGAATTCAGATGGATCCACTTCGACTGCTCGTTCCGTCAAGTTATACAGCTTTGTTCGTTGCTTCTGTCACACTGCCAGCTCTGTGAAGTGTTGGCCGCACTGTCAGATGGAGGCCGCAAGCCGTCCATATCGGACCACAATCATTGGCCCCATCGTCGAGTTAGTGTCACTGGAAGTTGAGAAAAGCATGCAATTGCATAATTGCAATTATGTGAGCCAACAAGGGAAAATGCACTCAGCAAGCTAAGTTGGCCCAAGGGCACACTTCGGACTCTATAAGGTGAGTCCAACCTGTAGGCAGACCCCTCCAAAGTCGAACCTTGCAAGCCAGCTTGACATGCTCTGAATCCATTCTTGGCCAGGCTCTCGATTCTCTAGATTGACATGACTAAAGCCCTTGAAGAGCATGTCTCAGTTTAAGACATTGTCTGAATGTGCACCCGATTTCGCCGTCCAACTGCGCTTTCACGCGTGCGTCAGCGCGGTCAGCTCAGGGGCCCTGTAACCCAAATGGAAGCAGAATGCACCATGGACAGAGCTCGGCCGTGCACAACATCTGTCAAACAGGGAAAATTCACACTCAACCTGTTCTTCGAGTCTGTCCAGAAAGCTATGTACAATCTGACTTTGTGAAAACACACGGACAGCGCAGCAGTCCTTCTCTCGGTCCCGCTCTTGAGCCAAAAGCCCAGCATTGAGGCTTTCAGCAAAGCGTTCACGTAGCCAAATCAAGTCACAAGTCTCTCTGACTCTTGAACTACACAGTGAAAAGACTAAGAAGTCTACCAAGACCATTCTGGTTGAGACTCTCCCAAAACCAAACAGAAAACACAAGAGGCACCACTCCTATGGCAAAATCACATTCAAAATCCCTATACAGAGCTACATGTAGGGAGCCATGCTGCTCACTCCTAACTTTTCACACCCCTTCTTGGGTCACTACATGCTAGCTACTCCATCCTCTTTCTATACATTCCATTTTTCTGTTGTTTTTTTCTTCTCATTCGTTTGGAAGACTAAGTTCATCAACTAAGCGTTCAACCTCTACGTCCCCAGGCCTTCAACAGCAAACTCAACAAAGCACGCCAAGCTCAACAACCATGCACGCAAACAACAACTCAAGTCAACATGCACGAAAAAATCAAACCGACCAAAGGAAGAAAGTAAGGATCCCTCAGATATCTTTTGAAGTCACACAGATCTACTTAGTTTAATCTTTGGTCATCATTGGGATCCTTGAACGACAAACGTTCAAGAAGGTACCTGACAAAAAAAAAATGCAAATGCACAACCCTAAACCCCAAACTATTTTCTTGCAAATTCTGGAATTTCCAGATGGCCATAGATGACACTGCGTGCCGCAAATTTTCAAGTTTTTGTCCCAGTCATTGCATCATCAGCATCACAAGCTCTTCAACTTCCACACAAAAGTAGTGATGTCGATGAAACCAATGGCCTTCAGTAGAATGATCAACATCCTGTCGAGTGATCAACATCCTGTCAGCCATGTTTCATCTCCTTTTTGACACGGTCATATCAGCATTGCAGAACATGGAACATTCGAAACGAAAAGAACGACGAAAGCTGAGACAACCCCTGGTTCAATTCCAGCGTTCCAACCCCTGTTCACAGTCTTCTGGATTCAACGCCTAAAGATCTTGGAAGCATTGAGGCTTCTCGCAACCAAACAACACGGCAGAGTGGCCTCATCCAGTGTTCATCCAACCTGGGTAAACCCTCAAGGCAAGACACAAGAATGGAGGTGGAGAGGTAGATCTGTGGATGCGAGCGTGCGAAGATGTAAGTGGACAGAGGCGAGAGAAAAGATGTGTCTTAGGTTCGTAAGAATTTTCGAGCAATTCCGAGCAAGCCGATAGTTCAATTTGACGTCCCAGAGCCATGACCTCTGGGCAATTTAAACTATTCAGAGAAAAGATGTGTACAAAGAAAGAAGGAGAGGGCGGATGTGAAGGAGTGACGATGTGGATGCGCAGGTGTGATGTAGCTACGCCGATGTGTGGGTGTGTGGGGGTAGAGACTTTTTTTGCACGAGCGCACATGGAAAATGTTGACCTCCTCATTAGCGATGAGGCACAGCAAGACATGGACCTGAAATCAGCCTTCGCACCAGCAGTCCCCCGACAAGCCTTCTTTAGACTATTGCTCGGTGATCCCAAACAAACCCCCGGAGGAGTGGCAGACGGGCAAAGAGCTCATCGCACGCTTCTTCTCAAAGCCCCCATTGGGCTGCGAGACCCACACACCTGGTACATGCCGCATGAATTCCATGCGCTCCTTCATCACAGTCGAGGCTTTGGGCACGCTGATCTCGAGGAACAGCTGTAGCTGCCAGCCACAGGCCGTTAGGGTTTTTTTGCACGGGTACGGGCGCTATGTGTGCCGAGAGGCACAAGTCACCTTGGATGAATTCGAAGAGTCGGATGCGAGGATACGAGCCAGAACCAAAGAGGCCAACCCACCAAGGCCCAACCACCAAAACAAACAAGCACACCCAAACCGCCCCCCAAAGGAAACCGAAACGGAGCTGGCTCATATCCGCTTGAAATGTGAGAAAAAAGTAAAGATCCAGAGATCTAACACGGAGGTGAGACGGAGCAATGAATTCAAGATCCTAGCAGCACTCAGTACAAGGTGTCCATCATCGAACAGCTTCCTGCCTCATGGGTAGCTGGTGTTTCATCGAGGGGGTGTTGTGCCCTCAGTCTTTGTCGAGCAAGACTGGATGCAAGTGTGAGTTGCTTTCTAGGCCAGTTTCGGAGCCAGGCAAGACGGAACTTGTATCAAAGATCACGACCGAGCCTATGCTAAATTGAAGAGCTCCTAATTGGCCTCCACTGTGACGAACGCTCCTCAATGCTTGCGTTACAAAATTCCAGCTTGCTCTCGGCTGTTCGCGGAACAAAATTCCCCTTGCTCTTTGCTTGCGAATTGTACGATGTCAGATATGCGCTTTGGCGGGACGAGCCAAGACAAGACTACCTGGGTGTTGTAACGAGCAAGCCACAGGCCGTTAGGGGGCCTTTCGCCAGCACGCTGCAATCCACATGCAGCGACCTCTCCACTTAAGCTCCCGGAGGGGCTTCTTGCAGGTCTTGGCTGCGCAGCCACCAGCCCTGACAGTCCACTGGACTTTCGACAAGCGCAGACCACCGCAGAGAGATCGGGTGTAGCCGGTCCACACGCTGGAGCCTCATGCTGCCAACGAGTGCAAGAGTTGCCCAAGAGGTCTGTGAGCCGTTGATCGGAATCCAGTGCCCCATGCTTTGCAGCCGATTGGGCGACACCTGGCAAATAGGCACAACCTCAATAAGGGAAGACCAACTGATTGCCTCTGGCCTGCGTTTCGTCCATTGGTGCCATGCCTCGGCTGATGTGGACGCAAGAAAAGATCCCAAGAACAGCCCCACTGTGCGGGTGTATCGGAAGATGAGCTGACAAGGGCAGATGCAGGAAACGAGGGCATTTTTTTGGCCCTCACGACCACCCGAGAAGGAGCCCAAAATCTGCGTAACTGCTTTGACGTGGCTGGGAAGAAGGCTGACGCAGAAACGGCCGTCAAAGTTGCAGGCACCACAGCCAGGCATTGCATCATCATACACGGGAGTCCACCTTCCTCAGTGGAGAAGGACGGAACTTTGTTTCCACGAGTACGGACGCCATGTGGGCGGAGTGCCCAGGTCATCAATGAAGGGAAGGAAACACAACATGATGAGGGGAAAGGAACACAAGCAACCCCAAACGCCAAACAAACACCAACGAAACAAGAACCCCAAACACAAGGCCAGAGGCCGAATCCCCCTCATCTAAAAGTGTTTCCTCTGTACGAAGGTGAGACAGTGAGAAAAGTTGGCTGTAAACTATCTATGGGCCTGAATTCGCAACGAAGGTCCGTCAGAAGGGTCAGCGCAGGAGCGGAGTGCAACGATGCCAGTCAAAGGGGCTTCGCTCCACCCTCAAAACTGTGACCAAACGGCCACTGCATCGAGTGGCGAACGTGGTAATTGGGTGCTTTGCAGGAGCTGCTCTGTTTGTCAGCAGGTCTGATTCTTCTTGCCCAAGGAAATCAGTTGTTGCCCTGCCCAGCATGCGTGGAAAAGTCCCTTCTCGTTGCACAACCCTTTCAACTGATTGCACGAACGAGAGGCATATCAGTGGTCAGGCAGTGGAGGCAGGAGCAACGAAGAGAGCTTGCTGACTAGGGTGCTGCATTCCCCCCCCGAAGGGAGGTCTCCTTTGCACCCCTTGGCATCCAAGAAGTGCCAAAGGTATGTTCTGTTCCTGAAAGAAAGAGAGGTGCCAACGTGAAAACATCCTTCTGTTACGTGCAAGGCCCGTGTGAAACAGGTGAAACCGTGGACCTAGAACTAAGGTTCCCCCTGGCCGCCTTCCATTGCCATTCTCCACCACCTGCCTTTTGGAACGAGAAGCTAAGGCTCTCATTCCTGTGGGCTTACTGAATCGTAGATGGTGAGGACGAAAGGTGACTCTGCTTGAGCTTTGTTAAGCCTGGCACGCACAATCGAAGCGAGGAGAAATGCACCACCACTGTTGTCAGAGCATTGCCAGCCTAGGGCATGGCTTCTTGAAAGTCTTCTCTCCATTGGTCTTTGGCATTTGGCGGCAAGAATCGGAGCCACTTGGGCTTGTCTAGTTGCTCACATTTGTCAAATGCATTGAGCCGGGCTTTTCCCTTTTTTACGAACTGCGAAAAAACTCCGGGTAGCAACCTTACACGGTAGACTACCTACCTTCCCTGGATCTTTAGCTCACAACAGGCTCTCTCACACTCGTCCGGTACGGTACGAAACCTCTCCTTCCAACCTCCGAATACTTCGGAAAACTTCAAACGCTGCACTAGCTGCTCTCAGACACTCGCACCCTTTTCTCACACTAGCCAAACGAATTGGCCTTGAGCCAAAACATATCCCGTAGCACTAAACTATACAAAGAATACACGAAAACATATTAAAAGTCTCTTAAAGCATCTCCACACACAAAGAACTCTTTCAAAACTTCCGACTACGCTACAAATCGCTTTCAAACAATTAAGAAACAAAATGTTGTACTACCGCCAGGTTCCAAATCTTTCACAAACAAACTTAAACGAAATTTATGCGTCGCAAACTGCAAGCATCGAGCGAGGTGGACATCCCGACATGGAATTTCTTCACCCCCTCTTGGACACAAAGCTCGAAACGAACTGGCTGGCTTTAAGCCTTCTTATTCTTCTTCAATGAGGACAGACATTTGGCACAAATATCTTTCGACATAGGTACGTTCATGCCCGAGCAAGTTGGATTCAAATGAACCTTGCTCCCACTCACTGAAAAATACACTTTTGAGCATTGCTCAATGCCTTTTGGAACTGGATAGCTCTTCGGCATATCGACTTTAAAAGTCACTTGGCTCTCAGGCTCAGCATGCTTCCGACACCGCAGGCAGCAGCAGGTCAGCAGGCATCCCAAAAGAAAACCGGCTGCAAAGACCAAAGCGGTCGCTGCTTCCAGGCTCAGCATCGCAAGCGCCGTTTCCGCATCCGGCATCATACCTCGGATGGTATAAGCTTCATTCCAAGAAAAGCTGTATCTCACAGTCTGCAAAAACCAAGATTCTTTCGAAATGTGCAATCGAAAGTGCTCGCAAAAACGTGCCATTCGGCTCAGACAACGTGCAAGACTTACTTGGCTATTATGATTCTAATTCGGCTTTAAATCCTTTAAGGATTAGCTCGCAAAATTTCCTGGGGTAGTGTTGCGTTTCCTTCCAATTGACTTCCTTGGACGGCAAATGATCATGACGACCATCACAAACGCAAACCTTCAGGCTTTCCAACAATCGAGTACTATCTGTCTCAATCCTTCAGGTCTTTCTGACCAACTGACCTTTCTGGTTCAACTTGACTGAACAAGCATCCACAAATGTTGAAAACGTCTTTCGTTTCCTCAGAAAATCTTTAGTCTGATTCCATCCCCAATAAGCACATCTCTTTGGCCATTCAATCGCTACGAAATCGGCTACTTCCGACATCCGTAAGAAACCTTTCCATAACTTCTTCTGTATCTGGTACAACTCTCGAAGATGACCCATATAGTCCTGACCAAACTTCTTGATACAAATGTACTGAAACGGACATCCTCCTGTACACGGAATCGACGACCACAAGACAACAAGCTTTCCTCTCTTCCGATGGCTTATCATCTGCTCCCGAATTGACTCGATCGTGTCCGATCGGGTTCCGTCATCCGCCTCAGTGACAGTCAAGACTTCAACACCTTCCGTACGGCTTCCGACTTCTTTCATCTCGGACTCCGGTGATGCGCAAAACTCAACAATCAGGATTTCGGTACATGTGACCTTATCCATAACCCACAACCATCTCCCGATCCAGTCATACGGCGCTTCAAATGAAATGAGAAATGCTCTGACAACTCCGATCGTCTCCATATGTTGTAAAGTCACAGCTCTTGACAATGCCTTGGTCATCAAGTCGGCACAATTCTCGGTACCTCGGACAAAGCTGATGGAAATCACTCCCTTGTAGACTGCATCTTGCAAAAAACAGATTCGAATGTCTATGTGTCTCAATCTTCTCAACAACCCTGACATCTCTGTGACATTTCGGGCTGCCATCGAATCCGTAAGCAAACCTGGAATGGGCAATTCCTCAGCTTGACATCCATAGACATGTGCCACGGCATGTTGAATACCTATAGTCTCTTTCGCTCCTTCGAACAAAGCATATAGCTCTGCCTCGGCTGAACTACAGGCTACACTCTGCTGCAACCTACTGAATGCTTTGACACAACAGTCACTAACGAAGATGGCTGCTCCTGAAGTACTCTTCCTGTTGGTGGACTTTTCGGCTGCCCAACTGGCATCGACATAGGTCGTAATCCTTGGTGGTCCTGAGTACTCATAGCTCCTGAACTTCAACTTTCGATCGGCTACCGATCGGATGTAACGGATACTCGCACGCATCGCAATCTCATGTACAGCTAGCGGCTGAGATTGACCTCGGGCAAGCATCGAACACAACCAACAAAGATCAGGTCTCGGCTGAGCTACCCAACCTAGCTTACCTAGTGCGGTTCGAAAGGTTGCTGCTGCCTCGGGTGACAACGGTTTCCGATCTTCTTCTCGATCACGATCATAAAGCTGAAACAAATTGGGGGTCGCTTGACTTTCCTTTCCTCCTGGATACAAGTTCATCATACCTTCATAGTACTCTTTCTCCATGTACAAGGCAATCGTTCCATCTTCTTCCCTTTTCGATCACCTTTCCCAGAAAACGAATTCTGTCCTCTTCAAGCTTTCCGGTGACTTTCAGTCTAAGCTTCTTTGATAATTCATCAACGAGCTTCTGAATATTTCGATCGTCTCCGACAACCAACAAATCATCAACGTACATCAAAACGATCAAGTGATTCTCCTCCTCCGTCTCTGCAACTCCTTTTCTGTATCTTCCGGCGAAGATTGTCTTTTCCGTCACACATGCTGTCAAACCTTCTTGATCTAACAAATCGGCTAGGTGACGATACCATGACATTCCTGCAGAACGAAGTCCGTTCATCGCTTTCTCAAGAATGACGAACAAAGGCTCTCCGTCTTCATCTTCCATCCCAGTCGGCAACGAAACGACCGCTGGGTGAATCACGGGGGCGTGCAAGAATGCTGTACTTACATCTAAAACCCATGCTGTCTTTCCTACTCCTCCTTTCTTTGATTTCTTTCGAAAACTTGATTTCTGAGCAAGATAAGACAACACAACCTTCAACGCCTCTGATGACGCTGTAGGGCTTGAAACGCCCAACTCGGCTGCTGACGGACCTGTGGCGAAATCACGGACAACAAGTCTCGATCGAACGATGTCTCCTTTGATAGCATCACGCTTATTTACAACTACCCATCGGGTTGAGATGATTCGGATACCATGCATCTGGCAATACTCTTGCGCTTCATTTTTATTCACGACCTGACCTGTCCTGTGCTTCTCTATAGGGCAATGACCTCTGTGTGCATTCCCTCGAACGTGGCATCCACATCTAATGGACCTTCACCTATATATGAAGTCGCTCTTGATGGCTTTCGGAGTACAATCCATCTACCTCCAAACCACACTTTGCACGAATCGGCCTTCGCGTCGAACTTGGACTCCTCGGTTTCCTTTGGAACCTTCCTGCTGTACTCAAGTACCCCCTCTTGAACTGATGACAAGAACCTTTCAACCTCATCATCCGAACATCTTGACAAGGGGTCTTTCACCTTTTCCCACAACTCTTTACCTAGATCTGATAAGCTCGCAATGGCATTACCTTGATGATCATACATGTAGAGCTGCTTGATTGGCAATTCGGTAAACCCTTTCCAATGACGCCTCAATGGCGCGGTCTGGGTTCCGAACTCGCTGACATGGACCTTGAACGGTCCCTTGGAATCTCATCGACTGGCCTTTCATCAACAGCATCGACGTAGTACGTCCTCTGAATACCTACCAGCTGATCCTCAGGCATCGGCAATGGCAGTGATGATGCTGCAAAAACACATTTTCGACTTCTGTGGTGAACTCTTCTCAACACAAGCTTGTCAAGGTCAACTTCCCAATGGTCATGATTTCGGTTCTTTCCTCTTCTTGGGATTTTCTGGAACAAATCAATGTCCATGGGACTCTCCTCGGGTGATTCGGGTGCTCTGTACCCTTCCGGTACTTCTGTTGGCTCATAGCCTTCACTCATCCGATCATCCTCGATAGGTTCCGGATTCTTTCCGATCTCATATGGATTCGTTGGATCCTCTTGCATTGGCGTCGGTTCGGTATCCGCTTCCTGTCCCTTTGGCGCATGGAACGGAACATCATCAAACTCTGGAAATCTCTCTCCAGTCTCTTTCTCTTCATGCTCGCGATGAAATCTATCCCACTCATCATCGATAGACTTTCTTTTCCTCTTCTCTTGTTCTGACTCTGATTCTGGAACTCTTTCTCCCGACTCTTGCTGAGATTCAGGCTTTCCTTCGGTATCTAAGCCTTCTTCCAATCCTTCAGGCACGACGGGCACAGACGCTCGTCTTCGATCGGTACTATCCGTTTGTACTCTTCTTCCAGATACTTCTTGTAACGGTTCCGACACTTCACTGAATGACCTGTTTCACTCCCGTTCGAACAAGCTGGACATCTCGAAGTCTTATTCACTTCACTCCAATACCAAGGTGGTTCCCCTTCATGGATGGGCAAATCAACCAATTTCTGGTGTTTCGAAAGATCATTCGGTAGTCTTTCAATCCTATCTGGCTTCACTCCATTCTTGGAATTTGGAATTTCACACAACATCCCAAGTCCAGCGACAAAACGAATCGGTGAGGCAATCTTCAAGTCTCGAACAGGCACAACCACAGTCTCATCCTGTGAACCTTCGAAGGCAACGAAGTGACCTAACGAAGATAACTTTGGGGTCAAGTAAATGCCTGGAACAAAGTGACGAGCGTTTGCTTCTCTGACCTTCTCTAAGTACCCATCAGTCGGCCTGGCAAAAACCAAACATCCAAATGGCATCACACGATTGGTGTTTGGGCTTCTCCTGAACTAGTTACACTGATGCGCATGCGTTGGTACGGTGTCAGTGAACTGTTGGCTTGCAACTGAAATGCATTGTGGACATGGCAAGCGTTTGCTGCGGCATATCGAAGGCTTTCGCTACCTAGCATCAACCCGTGCTGGTACAACACTGTACGAATACATCCTAGTTGAGTCTTGAGGGTCCTAACTGCTCTCTCGGCTCCAGTTGCGTGTCTTCCTGGACGACTGGTCTCATGCCTTGAGACTACCTTCAATCGAATGAGTTCAGAAATGAGCGCAGTCAAGTCACGGCCTTCATCACTGAGAACCATCGCACCTGTGGACGAACAATGGTTGATGGCAGCTGTCAAAACACGAATCGTCGAAGCTTGATCTACATAGATTGCAGCTGTTGCGATCATTCCGCGCGTTCGATTCCACATCACAACATACCTATACATGTTTGGAGACTTTGGATGGGTGCATAGGTTGGCAATATCCATCTGGATCTCGTTGGTGACTTGATCTGTGCGTTTTGGCGCTCGTTTCAATCCCTTGCTCATGAGACAGACTGCACAGCTTGGATCATAAGGTGTGTGACTCTGCAAAATGTGCTTAGCTAGTCTGTTACCTCGTAGCTTGATGGGATATTCGAACTCGAACTCAGGCTCTGACTCAACGGTGCAAATGACTTCCTTTTTGCGCACGGCGTCGAATGCTGGATTCGAAAAATGCGCTCTGGCTCTTATCGGCGGCTCTACTCCCCTTTTGGGAGGAACCTGGACGCTTCGGACATCGCGTCCTACTTCGCGTCTTCCCTCTTGTCCGAAAACTTGGACAGATGCTCCTGCAGTTGCTTGCGGTAATCTCTTCCTCGGACAATGGCGCTTGAAGCGCTTCTGGCGGCGTAGCGGGACTCTCCCCCACCATCACCGTCGGTTCCGATATTGCCTTTGGCGCTGGTGTCAGAACTACTCCTCCCGCTGTCGGTGGCACTGCGGGTTGCTCGAGAGAAATTCGTCTTGCCTTTCTCAAATTCTCTCGATCTTCTTCTTCTGCCCTCCATTGCAGGAGATCTTGTTTTCCTTTCTCGAACTCTTCCTGCCGGCGACGCTGGACCTCCTTTCCATGTTCCAAGGCTTGTGCCATCCTCTCTGAACGGTACAGCGCCTTCGCCTTTCGGCGTTCTTCCTCTTCTTTCGCTTGACGGTTGAGTTCCTTCTCCCATTCGATCGCTCCTGCCTGTCTCTCGGATGCCAGCTCTGATCGAAAAAGCTTCTCGCGCTCCTCGTCGGTCAGATGTGCCAAGTACTTCGGTACTCTCTTGGCACCTGATCCTGATGCCGTGGACGGCTTCTCCTCTTCGAGAGTCCCGGTACCCCTCTTGAGGTCTGCTGCCTTGAGGAGGTCTCTGGCTTTTTGAGCTAACACCTCGTCTGCCACCGCTTTTTGCTCTTCGGTGAGCGGTCGCGATTTCGCTTTGGGTCTCGTCGGTGGTGTCGGTGGCGTTTTTGGTCCCGGAACCGAGTTTTCGGCTCCGGAATCTCCATCTTGGCGATCTCTGCCACGATCTTCTCTGGATCGACGCTTACTGGACTTGCCGGTTCCTTCGGCTTGGCTCCTGCCGGGCTCGCCGTTTCTCCCGTCAGGTCGCCCACCGGATTCCACCCCGGGGGTGGACCCGGTGGTGGTTGGGGTCCCACCAGTCTGGCCTTTGCCTTTATGGGCAGTAGTGACGGGGCTTGCCTCGGGGTCCTTCTGGCTGTTTCGTGACGCCGTAAGTTCTCTTCGGTCAAGGTCAGGACTGGAGGATCGGCTGCTTCCTATCCTGAAATGGAAGCATCCGTGACCGACAACGCGGCGTTGCTCGAAGGTCGCCATAACGCCCGGACCTGGGACGTGTACTTCACATTCCCCGGCTCCTCGGGCTTTCTCTTCATGAAATAAGCGGTTCCAGGCTTTATGTCCTGTCGTCGCGCCGACACTTGTCCTTGTGCATCCGCGCTTATACGCACTATTGTTTCGGATGTTATCCGCTCGTGGCCGGTTAAGCCGGACGAAATGCTCTTAATTTGGACCTTTGGTCGGAGTCGGAGCACTCCCTGGAAGAGCTCCGTGAATCTCTTCCAGGTCTCCAACATCTGAGGCTTCCGAACCGGTCAGGCTCACCATCGTGACTCCCCTTTGGGGCTGGATCTCGATAAACTCCTTTTTCACACGAGATCCCGATGACTTCGGCTGCGGACGCGCTTTGGGAGCGATCCAAGCGCGATGCTTGTTTTGGATCATGTACTCGCCCTTGGCTGTGACTCTGGAGGCCTGAACCTCTCTCTCGATCAATCGCAGCTTTACAATCCGCTCTCGTCGCGGGGCTTTGGTGTGATGCTTCAACACCTTCTGGACTGACCCCTTCGGTAGTGATGGTCCCTTTCGAACTGCTTGTTGAAGGCCTGCAGCCCGATCCGACCGGCGCTGCTGTCTCAGCGCTCGCTGCCTGGCGCGATTTCTGATCCGCTTCTCCTCGTCCTTCTGATCTTGTCGGTGAAGCCAATTTGACCAGGCTTTCATTCGAAACGTCACTTCCTGCTCGGACGTCGCCTCCTGAGCTTTCTCCGTCTCGACAAAAGGCTTCTCTGGGATCTCGGGCTCTGGAAGATCCTTCGGAACTTCGGATTCGCGCTTCCTTTTCTACTGGCTCTGAAGGCTTCTCGGTAGCTTCTGTGCTCCTCTCGGGTTCCTGTTCTGGAGGTTTCACGATCACTTCGGTACTCTCCTCTGGTTCCATCGTGACAAGGACAACTCTCCACGTCTCTTCTCTCGGTTCCGATGGATCCTTTTCCACATCCGGTTGCCCGGCTTGAGCGATCACAGTGCCTGGCGCTGGTTCGGTCGGTTCTTCCATGACCGTGTCCGGACTCTGTTCTTTCTTCTTCTCTCCGCTCAACTCCGTGGTATCGACCCAAGCATCCGAAGGCATGCTCCACTCGACGAAACCTGGGCTGGACGGGGTCCGCACAGTCAATGCGCTCGTGCACCGAACTTGAACCTTCACGCTCTGCAACATGCAAGACCGAATCTTGAACTGCTTCATGCATGGTTGAATAACGAACAACACGGTGTGAACTGGAGTCAACATCGGACATGGATTGCAACGAACGGAGTGACGATGACATGTCAATGTCGATGACTCCTGGGTGGACAATTGAAATCCAAGGCACGTTACACCAGAGAAAAATGTCAAGATGAGTTCTACTACTCTTAGTTCTGTTTGGAACCTGGTCGTGACCTCCAAAATGTGAGAGGGGCAAACATGGTGGCTTCGCCGGTTTATCTACCTCTCTGGAGGTTCGGGAACAGCTCTTGCCAGGTGAACATGAAAACGTCCAACCTTTACTGGCAAGAAGCGCAACGCTCAGCAAACTAACCTGTCCATATCCGATCAGACCTGTGACTCTGAGCTTCTGCGGCCTCTGCAGTTGGCTGCCAGCGCAAATGCTGCGCGACACTGGTGACAGGCTTGAGCTAGCAGGTGCTGCGGGCGACGGCGCGGCGGCTCTCGACGAAGCAGCAACAGGCGAAGCAGCACAAGGCGACGACGCGGCGGCTCCATCGCAATCTAAAAAGCTAACATGCCTACTTTTGAGAGCATGCGTGCTGAACTCTGCTTCGACACACCGATTTAAGATCATTTCCTGTCCATTGGCTGTGGTGCATCGTTCGTTGACGGCCCACTCCCTGCAAATCTGCAGGTATCCCTCATCCACTAGACTTTGACTGATCAAGTGGATGCTTGCCCCACTGTCCACCAAAAAGTGTGGATCAGTGGCATCGGTGTCCGCGACACTGGACGTCGTCAGTCGGTTGCCATAGCTGTGAAGCTGGTTCAGTAGGATTTCGGGTGGTACTGTCATGTCTAGCACACAACCCATTCCGAGAATGTCTTCTTCATCCTCCTCTCCTACACTGGCACGTGCTCCTTTCGGTTTCCCGCCTTTCGGTCCTTTTCCGCCCTTGGGTTCCCCTTTGCCTCCTTTAGGCTTGCCACCTTTTGGGTTTCCCTTCTTCTTTGAGTCGTAAGGCGAATGTGAACGATCCTTTCCACCTTTTGGTTTGCCACCTTTCTCATTGCCTTTTCCCTTTCCTTTGTCCTTATCGGTACGCTTTGGTGACTTTGACCAACAATCTTTCTCAACATGTCCTGGCTTCCCACATCGACGACATCGAATCTCCTTACCTTTGCCTTCACCCTTTGGTGTGCGATCTTTCCCTCCTTTGGGGCTTCCCTTGGGTGGTCGGTCATACCCAACAGGATTTCCTTTGTGACTGTCTCTGGAAAAGTCGAGTGCTTTCGATTGCTGTTCATAGAACTCCAGTGACTCCATCAACTCTCGTAAAGTCGAAGACTTCCCGTGGAACGCAAGGTGTCGGTGAATTTCTTGCGGTAAGCACCTCATCATGACCATGATCTGGTCCACCTCCATCATCTGGAGATCTGCGAATGCTGCACACTGATCTCGCAAGCGTGCAAACTCTTGTGTAAGGAACAAACAGGTGTCCAGCGGGTTCTTGACACTCCCTGCTGATGGACATCCAAGTTGCTTCAATCCATTTACATCAAGTCTCATCACTGCTTCCCGCAGTGACAGTGCTTCCGCTCGAGTCGTAACTCCAAGCAAATTGCTGATTCTCCTGAACAACTCATATCCGCAAGTGAGTCCTCCCTGCTCTCGTTCCTGCAGGACTGCGAGGTCCAATCCCCTCTTGTATCCTGACATTGCTTGTTTCATCCAGTGATACAGTTTACTACTCCTCACTGCGGCTTCTGGGGCAAGTTTCCCTTGCTCAATGGTATTTGTTTGTTTCACTGCCTCTTGCAATTCCGCTGCGTAGCACTCATCCAAAAGACACAACCACGATCCAAATCGCTCTCTGAAGGATAACCAGGCGTTGATCTCATGTCTTCTTCCTGAATCTTTGATCTCAAGTTGTGGACAGTTCGGTATGTAACTCTCCATCTTTCCTCCACTGCTTCCAGAATATTTTGAGTCAAATTTCTTGGGTGCTGAGGTGAACAGTGATCCTGTTCTCGGTGTACTGGACGTAGCAGCTTCTTCTGCAGCTTTTCTCTCCTCTTCTGCCTTTCTCTCACGCTCATCTGCTTCGCGTTGAGCTTGGTCTTTCAATACATCAGTCTGCATCTGAACCAGACCTGAAACTAGCTTGGTCAGTTCTGAAATTTGTGCTCCTTGTCCAGCGATCAAGTTCTGCTGTTGAACAATATTCTGATGCTGGTTTCTCAATACTTCGATCAACGCTTCCTGTGTCAATCCCTGTCCTCCGGTAGGACTCGCAGGCATCTGAGGTGAGTTGAAATTATCTTGAAACGTTCTCCCCGTTGGGGTAGGGCTGTTCGGTACCGGTATCTCTGCAGCAGCACTCTCTGCTGGATCTGGTGGTGGAGATCTCTCTCGACCTGTGTACTCTTCCATACTCACTGGTCGCCTCCTCGTTGGCGACGCTGTCCGTCGCTCGGTGGGACTGGACATTCTTCCTGGGAGCTCCACGCTCCGCTACCACGAAAAAACTCCGGGTAGCAACCTTACACGGTTGACTACCTACCTTCCCTGGATCTTTAGCTCACAACAGGCTCTCTCACACTCCTCCGGTACGGTACGAAACCTCTCCTTCCAACCTCCGAATACTTCAAACGCTTGCACTAGCTGCTCTCAGACACTCGCACTCTTTTCTCACACTAGCCAAACGAATTGGCCTTGAGCCAAAACATATCCCGTAGCACTAAACTGTACAAAGAATACGAAAACATATTAAAAGTCTCTTAAAGCATCTCCACACACAAAGAACTCTTCAAAACTTCCGACTACGCTACAAATCGCTTTCAAACAATTAAGAAACAAAATGTTGCACTGCCGCCAGGTTCCAAATCTTTCACAAACAAACTTAAACGAAATTTATGCGTCGCAAACTGCAAGCATCGAGCGAGGTGGACATCCCGACATGGAATTTGCGAAAAACCAGAACCCCAAACGACCTCACAAGGCCCGAACCCAACAACACCGCAAGCCTCAAGCGACCTTTTGCGCGACACACAACAAACGCAAGGTTCTTTACAGTGTGTACATTTTGTGCATGTCTATCTTCTTTAAACTCCAGTGCTCCATCCTCTTGAAGGTGAGCCGAAAACAAAGTGTGGTTCGTTCGAAAACGACGCTCGAACGATTCCCGCAAGGCGAATGAACCTAGTGTGGATTCCATATTGGACCCAAAAGTCACCCTAGTGACGTCCAACCCTTCTAATCCATAAAGATCACTGAGATCTTCTCTGTTCCACCACTCTAGCATCCACCAGGAGGTTATAACCCCAAAAGCAAACGAGGAAACAAAGTTTGTGTTTCCTCCCATCAGACACCACACACCTCAGCATGACGATCTCGTGAGAGATCCTCGGACGCACCTCACGGGTGCTCCATTCGTGTGGTCGTTGTCATCATCTGGGAGGAAACCCAAAAAGGGGACAAACAAGAGAAACCAACATATAACCTCCCAGGATATGCTATATGAGTGTGCATGGCATCTACACAGTATCCACGACACGATGGATGTCGTGGACATTCATCGAACATTCACCAAATTCTCCAACTCATAGATGTTCCAATGAACATCGAAGGTATCTTCGAACGCTATCGTCCTGAGACGATTCTACACATCGATCAGCTAATTGTCGCCCGGAGGCGATGGCATGATCTGCAACATTCAAAGGTCCAGCAAACCGTGTCATCCGTGGATGGCACTGTGCATGCGCAAATCTACCGACATGCATATGGCTATAAACACATATAGACAACTGGGAATGGCACACCGCATGGTGCACCACGTGGTGCAATCCTTTCACACCCCCTTTCGGTGAGTCATTCACAGGGGCTTCTTGCAAAGCTTGAAAAATTCCCCAAAAGGATGTAGACCCAAAGCGACACCACAAATCTAACAGATACTTTGAACATTCAGTTCTCCCAAAACGGTTTGCAGCATCTAACAGAATACTCCTTTCTCACACTCCATGGCGAATCACCGCCTGAGGAGCTCACTGTCTTTCTTCACCTTTCGCTGGTATCCGGAACCAGCCTTGCCCTTCAAGTCAATGTACTGGAGAAATCCAGCCAAGTCGACTGCTTCACTCTTTGGAACACCCCCGACATACTCACTGGCAAAGCGGGCCTGAATCCAGGAGAGATACTTCTGGAGCTCCTTGTCCTTCTCAGACAAATTCACAAGCTCTGCATAGGACTTGCCCTTCCATTCACGCTCCTTCTCCACCTTTGGTAGTGAACACACGGTCCTCTGCCACTCCTCAAAGGTCATTCCACTCGGCAACGAGTGCGGCATGATCTCTTCAATCTCCCATGAAGAAACATCGTCTTCCTCATTGGATTCCGCCACGGCCTCTTTGCGACGCTTGCTAGCATCACTCATAGATCCCGCTGACTTCTCACCACTGGCTGGAGAAAGGCCGGCTTTCTTCTTCATCAAATCATTCAGAGTAGCCAAATCACCTTTCGGCAACTTGGACACATCTCCATCCTCCGGAACTTTCAGCATAATGCGTCGAAGCTCCTTCTGGTCACTAGCAGTCATTGGGACTTCATCTCCGGACTTGGCCATGGCTCCCGCAACTAAGGAAGCTAAGTGTGCAAAGTCTTTCAACACAGTCGCGCTACTCGGACACTATCAGCCAGCAGTTCGCCGGACGAAAGCCTCGCAAGTATCGCCTGACATTCCGACCTCGCAGGCAGCTGGAAAACCTGAAACAGATGCCTGGGCACCCCAGAAGAATCCAAAGGACACCTCCAGCATATCCTCGCCACCTGCCTCACAAAAGAGACAAAATCACGACCTCACCTCCCCACACCTTGTGTGGAAACATAAGATCAAAACATGTTCCTTCTACGGTATGCATGTGCGTTCACAAAACATGTCTTAAACAAGATCGTGAAACACATCATGTTTCTGCGTTCCAATGTCTTTGACATAACTGCAACATTTCCGATGTCAAAATCATCATACCTAAGATATGTTCCTTCAACACCAAAACTTTCTTATGAAAACTAGACTGCTTCCTCTCTCAAAACCGTTTGCACTTCTAGTTCTGAAACGATGTGATAGCAGCCTTCACTATGCCGCGGGCCAAAATTTCATTGTATCGAGCCGCTTCAGACCAATCAACATCACTCATGCTTGCGTGCTCACTAGTGCACTTGCAAGATCCAAACAACTTACTCAATGTCATCACAAACGGCTTCGAACTTGACGTAAAGCCAAGCTTCTTCCCAACTGGCCTTCCACTCCGAGATCGCAATCCCGTCGAGCAAAGATGCACAGGTGTATCAAAGTCATGTCCTGCACACCTCAAAGTCTCAAGCGTCAACTGGCGTCCCCAAATCTCATTGCGCCAAGGAAGTTCGAACGAGCTGTGGGCACCAAGCTTCAAATACTTTCCAACATATGGAAAAATCTCGTTCCACTCGAAATCTGCATCTGTGGGCTCTCCACTCTCCCGAAGATGACGAAGCGGCGATCCAGATGAACACGGCGATGAAACGTGCACGAAAACGTTCTTCGGTTCCCTAAACTGCAACAACGTTTCTTTCACACCTGAAAACACTCTATGAGTTTCCATGTCTTTGGTCACACCGATATAGAAGATCCCCTTACGCCTAGCCTCAGTAGCAATGGAAGACCCCCTTTCGCAACAAACCTCAACAATCACAAGGTTGTGATGTTTCAACCGTGTCATGCTAGCTAACGGCCCTTCAACCACTTCGAAACCTAAGGAAACCCTGTGGTGATCAAACACGGCGGTTCCTAGGCACTTCGTCAACATATCACTTGGGTTATCAGTTCCCCGGAGGAATCTGATTTCCAAGCGTTGCCGATTGACTTGCTCCTTAATCACTCCCAGCTTGATTTCCAAGTGTCTTGACTTTCGAGGGATGTCCATGTTCCTCAACAATTTCAAACTGCTCTCGCTGTCAGAGAACAGAATTCCCGAGACCTCCCTTTCGGTGGATTTTCCCAGAGTACACAAAACACGTCCAGAAACCTTCCAACTGCAACCATTTCCTGAGCTACTGCCTGCATGGCATACAACTCTGCCTCCATGCTGCTCAAACTTACCAATTGCTGATGCCGTGACAGGCTTTTGATGAGGAAACCAAACGCTGTGATAACACCACCCGTAACCCCTCTTCGCCCAGTCGAGCGAAGTGGCGCATGAGAGGCGTCTGAGAAACAAACAAGTTTCACCTCATTCTTTCTTTCCAACCCTTGCAACATAGGGTGTGGTCTCCCATCATCTCTGGCTGGGATGTCTGCCGGCATCCGAAGCACAATGTTCTGATCATTCTGCAAAGAAACGTAGGACTGCCTTCAGTGCTTTCTCGGTGGCATCCGTTGGTTTACTCTGTTGGGTAGCAAGCAGTCCAACCAGGCACGAATGTCTTGTCGGGTCTGTGCAAACCAACTCAATTTTCCTAGCGCCGCTCGGAAGCGGGAATAAGCTTCAGGACTCAACTCTGCGCCTCCTTGATCCAAGGTTCCAGTGATGTCGGGAGCGGCACGACTTCCTGTTCCCGGTTTCAACCCATGGCTCTCGAATGTAGTTTTCAAGTAGTCATTGGGAAGTCCAACAAACACTGCCTTGTCATCTGGTTGCCTGAAAATCTGTCGTCCCAAGAACTTAAGCTGACCCCCACCCCCTTTCGAAGATTGGATCAACCCAGTTTTCTTCAACACAACCTTTTGACCAATTAAGGACAAAACAAGCTCAATATCCCTTTCCGATTCCGCCGCTACGAGAATATCGTCGACATACGACATGACCAGACACATTCCACCTGATTTCAATCGACCGGAAAACAAACACGGCTCGATGTCATCCGATGACAATCCAAGAACAGAAATGATTTCCTTGAGAAAAAGTGTCCATTCTTGTGAAGCTGATCTCAAGCCGTTCAATGCCTTCTTAAGATGCAAGTAGATCGACCGACCATCCTGATCTGTCAGGCTCATGGGCAACTTGGCCACCACATTTCGAGCACGCAACGGCGTAGCCATAAAGGCTGCCGTGACATCTGCACTTCCCACAAGCAAATCATAATAGCCAGCCAACCCAAGAAAGGTCTGTAGTGCATCCGAAGATGGAGTTGGAGAACTAATCCCCAACGTTCTGGCCGATTCACTGTTCTTCGCCACATCCTTGATCACAATGCGACATCTCGTGACGCCACCTCCTTTGTCTGTGGTCACCCAACGTGTCGGAATCACCCGACAGGTCTCTAACAAACCCTTTTGCTGCAACTGTTCGTGAGTGTACAGGTCTCCTTGTTTCTAAATCTGAAAGATTCTGAACTTCTTTCTTCATACCCAAAAGTGTGCTTTCTCCTGACAATTCTTTGAGGGTCGTGTCATCAACAGCTGAGCTAGGTTCCCAAATCCGAAGTTTTGTCCTTCCCAAACGGAACAATCACACTTGTGGCGTTCGAAGCGAATTGAACCGAAAACAAAGGAAGATCTCGAACGGGAGCGTCAGACTCAGTAGCTAGAAAAGCATGCTCAAACACATCAATCAAACTCGACGCAAGTCTTGGTCTACTTCTCTCTTCTTCCATTTCCTTCTCCAACTGATCCAAGGGCGTCCTCTGAAGATCGCTTGGCTGAAGTCACACGAGCAAACTCTCCTCCAACTGGCACCTCATCCATTGATGCATCACCTTGTCTGACCGACACCTCGTCCACCGGAGTGGAGTGAGCAACCTGTGGTTCTGAAACATCCTGACCTCCAACCTCTAGCTCGGGAACGATCTGCTCGGCCTCAACTGCAACACGCACCACCTGGTTCCTCTTGCACTGAGCTGAATGTCGAATGCCAGGAGCTGACATTCCAGATTCACATGATGGACACCCCTTTGTGAACACCGTCCGAAGTTTCTTAACCGGTCGACTCGGAACCGAACCACCAGGACCTTCATCCAAAAACTCCCGCTTACTTAGGTCCACTCTCGAGCTGCACTTCCACATCAGAAGCATTCTCGGTCCTCACTGGCATTGGACCCTTATCCACAACGGATTCAGGAGCCTCATCCTCTGCGGAAGCACGCTGCTCGAGAGCAACAGGGGTGCGTTCTCCCAAAACTTCTCCTTCAGTGGGGGATGAACCGTTTGAGAACCCTTGGAACCCTGGGGCCCTTCTTTCACCTGTTCATGAACCCACCGACGATACCGATCGCAACACCCCTTTGAGTGGTTCTTCCCTCGACGACTTCCGTAAAGCTCAATCGACCGACACGCACTGCAGTTCTTACTGACACCATTCTCTTCAATCCACCGCACAGGCGGACCAGAAGCAGGAACTTCTAAGCTCTTACCCTCAGGTAGGGGATTCACAGGATCCTCGGAAGGAAGAGATGGAACAGCCGGCCGACCAGTCCTTTCGTCAACCAAAGTCGAAAACAACCCGTAGTCGTTACACACCCGAATCGGAACACACAGTTTGATCGAACGAGCGACAAACTTCCTCACGGTCAACTCTTGTCCCATTCTCACCTTCGCGATGATCACAGTTCCCATGGACTGAAACTGTGGATGCAAAAAGGCACCAGGGATAAACCGGGGTAACTGGGGGTTCTGTTGTCTCAACGAGTCCGGAACCTCACCAAGAACCAAAGAACCAAACAACGCGAAAGTGTCAACATGAACCCTGCTATCCGTGGAAATCTCCCTAGGAACCCTCTTGGACCCATGAACAACGGCAAAGTTGTTGTGAGCCATTGACACATAGTTCAATGCATGCTGAATGGTGGTAGGATCAAACACAACTTACCGCTCAATTAGGCCTTTGCCATGATTTGCCATCTTGCTTTTTGGAAGATAACTTGTTGAAAAGGTGGTTGAAAAAGCTAACATAAAAATCTGGATTGCAGCGAAATGAAAATCACAGATTTGCATCTTAAAGATTTGTTTGAAAATTGTAATTGGAAAAACAACCAGGTTGCAGCGAGATAGAAACCACAATTTTGCATAATTGAAGTTACTTGTTTGGAGGTTGTTATTGAACAAGATCACAATGGTTTGTCGCATGGTTTGTGGGAAATGACATATGGTTTGCGGGCACTGCCAAAAGTGCCGCGAACCATATGTCAAATCCTTCCAAACCATGGGAGATAAAACCACAATGTTGCATATTTGAAGTTACTTGTTTGGAGATTGTTCTTGAAAATCACAATGGTTTGTCGCATGGTTTCTGGGAAATGACATATGGTTTGTGGGCACTGCCAAAAGTGCCGCGAACCATATGTCAAATCCTTCCAAACCATGGGAATGAGGTTGATGTTTCCAAGGATTGAAAGGGGTTGTTTTTTCCATGGAGGTTCCAAAAACAAAGTGAAACAAAGAGAGTGTCACAGAGACAGGTCTCTGAAAACCTGAGGCTGCAGTGCCCTGGCTCTGGAATTGATGCACGGTCCCTTGTTGAAGCAGATATATCTGATATATCTTGTATATATCTTGTATTTGGGGCCTTTTGGATGGGTCTGAGAGTGAATCTTGGGACATTAGAAAACATGTCTCATTGCAAACGTCATGTGGCCAGTTGAGGAGGGGGGGGTGAGGGCAGCCTTCAATTCACAGACATGGCGCAGATGGCAAGAAGGGCCAGGAACCTAGAAAAGCGACAGCAGTGCCTTTGTACAAATATACTTGGTTTCTGGAATTCATAAAACATAAATGTTTGCAAAATATGGATGTAAGAATCAGATTACATGCAGCTGAGGTGAAAAACCAATCCATCTTGTCAGCCAAACTGAAATAAGTTCAATTTAGTTGGCGCCGATTGAGTACCACAAAAGCTCTAAGAGTGTCATACTGCAGGATGCATGCACACTCACACACACATTACACGACGCAGGTGGGAGATGAGGCGCGGTCAAAAAAAACTCTTTCACAGCCAGTGGTTGCCATTTGCAGTGCTGCCAAAGTACCGATGGTGATCACATGGATGTGAAAGAGTTCAGAAATGGTCCGTTTTTTAAACATACATTACACTACACCTACGCCATGCCTGCATCTGAAGGAGGCCGCGTTAAAGGTGCTGCAGAAGTACCCTTTTCTGGCGCTGAACAAGTGCCAACCCACTTACAACACACTACGGACGAGGCGGGCAAAAAGAATTCTCAGGCATCCATGATCAACATGTCGCAGTGCTGCACCAGTACCGATGTTGATCATAGGCTTGCCTGAGAATGTGAAATAATGTTTCCTTTACAAGACATACACCAACAAAACCACACTTTGTGGGGCGATCGACTATGTCAACCGTCCCACCCTCAAGTTGGTGCATCGAATGAATGGGGGCAGGGCCATCTAAGTAAAATGAAACTCAATGTCAACTACAGCATTCAGTGGCATTCCAAAAACAGAGAAAGAATCTACCACAAAACCTTTTCTGTTTGCTGTTTGCCAGAACAGTTTGTAAGGCATTGTCAAAGGATGTAGATGGATGAAGCTGTGATGTTGTTTGACCTGGTGACACCAGGGCCTGAAGGTTCAGCCCAAGCCGATAACAGGTATCCTGCATGTACATTTCATATTGCAGTACTATAGCTACATGGTGCTGAATAAGTACCAGGATACAAACAATCTTATTGCTGAAGTCCAGTTTTTGTTATTCTTAAGATTCTTGCTGTGGCAGAGTCCTGCAGGACAGCTTCAGCATCAGCGCATCATTGAACGTGCCGGTGCCTCAATTGCAAGTGCAAGCCAGCCAGAGTTGCAGAACTGAAAACTATATATATATATATTGTAAAGGTTCCAGTTTGCAGATTTGGAGCAAAGGAGGTACTTATTCAGCACCCCTCTGTCCAATTCTGATTGAACGCCAAAAAAAGGTACTTGTTCAGCACCTGTGCATTACTTCAAGAAAGTGTCAAATAAAGACTCTGGGTTACTGACACTGGAGCTTCGCGTGGTACAAGCCTCAATCAGTCAAGCTGTGACATGGAGGAAGCAAGTAAACAAAAAGCGCTCTGCTTTCAAAATTGTAACACATCGTTGACATTGGGATGTAGCAACGTGAGCATTTTTTCACATACAGCCACTTTGGCCATTCGATCAGCTCGTCAGCTGGAAGATGACGACGCCTTCCGGTCTTTTGCGCTGCCTGCCAGAGAACACATTGGAATCATGCTCTGCAACCAGTATATGAGGAATAGTGCCTGCAGCCGTCTTTGCTGATACGCCCTTTGC